>NRSZ01000235.1:0-18048 GCA_002901185.1 Tolypocladium capitatum
ACCGGCCGACGGAGAGGCCGCGCGCTGGCGCGGCCTCTCTCGTCGACGAAGACGCATGGATCGAGGCTCACGCGAACATAGGCCATGCCCTGCGCCGCAATGCCGGCGGTGCCTTTGGGCCAGACCTGGCCAAGAAGCTGTCCCAGCTCGTCAAGATGGAGAAGAACGTGATGCGCAGCCTGGAGCAGGTCGCCAAGGAGCGTATGGAGGTCGCTGTACGTATCGCACCCCGCTCGGCTTGATTCCCGCATGGCTAATTGTTCCTGGCAGCAACAACTCTCCATCTGGGGTGAGGCCGGCGACGAGGACGTCTCTGACGTCACCGACAAGCTCGGTGTCCTCCTCTACGAAATCGGCGAGCTGGAGGACCAGTACGTCGACCGATACGACCAGTACCGCATCACAATGAAGAGCATTCGCAACATCGAGGCTTCCGTCCAGCCCAGCCGAGACCGTAAGAGGCATTCGCCCCCCTGCTGGCGCACACGGGGTACTAACAAGATCGGGACAGGCAAACAGAGGATCACCGACCAGATCGCCCAGCTCAAGTACAAAGAGCCCAACTCCCCCAAGATCGTCGTCCTGGAACAGGAGCTCGTTCGCGCCGAGGCCGAGTCGCTGGTCGCCGAGGCTCAGCTGTCCAACATCACTCGGGAAAAGGTCAAGGCCGCGTATACCTACCAGTTCGACGCTCTCCGAGAGCACTGCGAGAAGGTGGCCATCATCGCCGGCTACGGAAAGCACCTCCTCGAGCTGATCGACGACACTCCAGTCACTCCAGGCGAGACCCGGCAGGCATACGACGGCTACGAAGCTAGCAAGGCTATCATTCAGGACTGCGAGGGCGCCCTCACCAATTGGGTCTCCGCCCATGCCGCTGTCTCCTCCAAGCTCTCTACCCGTTCGCGCACCCTGTCTACGCGGCGCCGCAACAACATCCGAGCCAGGAACGAGGGCGGCCACGACCTGACTAGCCAGGACGCCCCCCTCAATGACAGCAGCTCTTGGGTGGGCCACGGTGCCGAGGAGAGCGAGGAGGAGGAGGAGGAGGAGGAGGAGGAGGAAGACCACCGCCACTCTGTGCTCGACGGCGACGGTGGCTTGAATGGAGAGAGCCGCGGCCGGACACAGGAGGCCGTTGCCGCATGAGCGACTGGCGCGCAGCCATTCGCCAAAAAAAAGCAACATCTGTGGGAACTAGAGAAAACGGTTGCTCGAACGTCGGCTGGAGCAATAACGGCGGTAATGTGGGCTGCGCAGACTCTGCCCATGACCATCGTGGAGTTGAACGGCAAGCTTGGAATGATGAGGGAACCGGGTGTGTATGGGTCTTCTTTCTTATCGGTAGCTTTCTTGGTGTACTCCTATCCGTTAATACCATGTGTAAATTTCATCAATCGCATTGGATATATCATGTCTTCAGGCCGGACGAAGCGATATGCCAGAGATGGGTATCATTGCACTTGGTATGTCGGGTCATACAACCACCAGAGGTTACCGCGATCCAGCTTCTGGTTTAGCTTGGCTCGCAAACTGTTCAAGCTCCACCTTGACGATGTGGTGTCCTGGCACGACAACCAAGCCCAGATATCGCGACGTCATGTCGACGGTACCCTCCCCGGTCTTCCATAGCTGCCGGTGGACGGTATCGGCCGATGGGTGTCGGTATTCGTACGTATGAGCCAGAACAACATTTTTATCCTAAGAAAAGAAGACTCTGCGTCAGCGGGACTTGTCGGGCGGACAGTGATTGCGCCGTGGGCAGCTCGACGAACGGGATCTGTGCATTTGAAGGATCCCCAAAACAGGCGTCCGTCCGTGGTGACCACACGAAGGTTCTTGTTCAGGAGAGACTGGAGGTACTCCTTCGCCTCATCTTTGTCCATGGCGAGACCGGTGGAGGCATGCAGGAGGCACAGGGAGCCCCGCGAGATCGATCGATGGAGGAGGGAGAGCAGGGAGGCTTCTTGGTGATGGCCGCAATATCGTGCTCCGCAGCAAAAATATGTGGGCCAACAGGGAGGTTCCACTCACTTCACAGCAACTACGTCACTGGCAAGACCTCGACCGTGAATTCCGCCGCCTGCACCTCGAGTCGTCTGCCGCTCCGCAACGCCCGTCGCCTCTTCCAAGCGCGATGGGAGACGGCATTCAGCTCTTTCGCGCCATGTGACTGTCTCTTAAACTTGAATCGTGGTTTCCCCTCCCTCCCCTTCTGGTGACACACCCCAGCCGCCGCCATGGGCGTGAACGGCCTCTGGACCGTGATACAGCCCTGCGCACGTCCAACGAACCTCGCGACCCTCAACCGCAAGCGCCTCGCCGTCGATGCGTCGATCTGGATCTACCAATTCCTCAAGGCCGTGCGCGACAAGGAGGGCAATGCGCTGCGGAACTCGCACATCGTCGGCTTCTTCCGTCGCATCTGCAAGCTCCTCTGGTTCGGCATCCTGCCGGTCTTTGTCTTCGACGGCGGCGCACCGGCGCTGAAGCGCGCCACTATACAGAAGCGCCAGCGGAGACGAGAAGGCCGCAGAGAAGATGCGGTCAGGACGGCTGGGAAGCTGCTCGCTGTGCAGATGCAGCGCATTGCCGTCGAGGAAGAGGAGCGGAGGAAGCGGGAGCAGGACAGAGATGTCTCGGCCAGAGAAGCACGATTGCAGGAGGAGGATGAGCATGTCCCGGATACGAGCGAATTTATCTACATGGACGAGATTGGCATGTCGCAGCGGGAGAGAGCACAGGCGAGGAGGTTCCAAAAGCAAGATGCGTACCATCTACCCGAGCTGGACGGCGGTATCGCATCCATGGGCAAGCCAGACGACCCGCGCATCATGAGTGTCGAGGAACTGGAAGAATACGCGCGGCAGTTCAACGACGGAGAGGACATCAATCTGTACGACTTTAGCAAGATCGACTTTGACGGTGACTTCTTCAAGAGCTTGCCGGCCCCCGATCGATACAACATCCTCAACGCAGCCAGGCTCCGCAGTCGGCTCAGAATGGGCCTCAGCAAAGACCAGCTGGACGACATGTTCCCGGACCGGATGGCCTTTTCGAGATTCCAGATTGAGAGGGCCAAGGAGCGGAACCACCTCACCCAGCGGCTCATGTACGAAGTCGGCATGCAGGGCACGGACTTGACTCTAGGCGTCAACGCTCGCGTCGCAGGAGAAAAGGATCGCGAGTATATCCTGGTCAAGAACGAAGGCGTCGAAGGTGGCTGGGCTCTTGGGGTTGTCAGCAAGGACAAGGACATTGGAGAAGCCCATAAGCCTATCGATGTGGACGCCATACAGATTCAATACCAGACCAAGGACGACGAGGAGGAGGTGGAGGAGGATGACTTTGAGGATGTCCCCATTGAAGGCCTCAATCGTCTCCCGAAGCCGTCAGCTGCTACATTTGCCAAGGCCGCACATGACATTGCGGCCCGGCGGCAGCAGTTGTATGATAATCAAAATGATCAGCCAATTCTGGATGAAGGCAACGGCGAAGATTCTCTTTTCGTGGGTGGCAACACAGGCGAGACGGCCGCGCTGCTTGAAAGTGAGCCGGAAGAGCAAACGCACCCTGAGGAAGATGATATCCATCAGGCAATAGCCATGTCCTTGAAGAGTCAACATGGCTTTGATCAAGAGTTTGGCAGCGAGGAGGTGTTTGAAGACGTGCCAATGGCAGAACCAGAGTGGGCTCAAAAGGCTGTGGAATCATCAAGGCCGATCAAGGGGAACAGTGGGCTGATGATTGTCCACATCGTGAACAACCGCGCCAACGCCGCAGTGCCGAAGCGACCAGAGGAAAATGCTGCAGCAGACAGCGACAGCGACGACGACATGCAGGCTGTCCTGGCAAGATCCAGGAAAGCGGGGATTTCTCAGCCAAAGCCCGCGGTTGAGAATAAGAAGACCCCGTTTGACGGGCCGCTTCCCTTTCCCAGATTTGACTGGGGTTCGTCTCTTTTTGCAAAGCAAGCAGCTCGGAAGGGGAAAGGCACTTTGGAACAGACCGCCGACAAAAAGGCAGCTGAACCCAAGGGAGACATGGCCGGCGGATTCGAGGTTGAGCCTCAGGCACAGCATGGCCCGAAGCCCTTGCCTCCTTGGATGGCTGACGAGACGGATATTAGAGAGTCCCTGAAGAAGCAGCAGGACGTGGAGAGGGGCATCAATGCCGAGGATAGGCAGGAGGCGGAAGAGGAGGAACGTCTCAGGCGGCGGGAGATGCAGGACCGGCTGGTTGAGATTGACTCCTCGTCTGATGGCGGAAGCGATATCCAAATCGTCGAAATTCCCCCATCGCCAGAGCCTCGGTGTGAAAACAACTCGGTGGCGAACAATAGCGCCAAGGACGTGAACAAGACGGTGGAAGGCGAAACAGCAAGGTATGCAGATCAAGAAGCAAGCAAACAGGACTCGCCGGGGCCAGCATCTGAAAAGGTAGAGATACCTCGAGCTTCTCAAGATCACCACGGTCCTTCAGCGGTGGCCAAACAAGCTTCAGAATCCCCAGAGCCCGAATTTGAGGATGTACCGGCGGCAGAGCCGCCATCTACGGCTCGTACTGTGCCTCGGAACGAGTCGCTTGTGTTCGACGATGGTCCGTCTGTGGAAGCACAGCATACGGCGCCTCAGAACCAGCCCACCGCACAAGACGACGACGCTCTATTTGCAGATGTGGAGTACGAAGAATTCAGCGAACCCGAAGACGAAGAGCTCATGCTGCAGATGGCTGAGGAAGCCGAAGAGCACGCGCGCTTCGCCAGCGAGCTGAACCAAAAGTCCGCGGCGCAAAACAAAGAGGACTACGAGAAGGAGCTGCGAGCCCTGCGAACCCAGCAGAAGAAGGATCGCCGTGACGCGGACGAAGTCACGCAGGTGATGGTCTCGGAGTGCCAGGCGCTACTCCGCCTGTTTGGCATCCCGTACATTACGGCGCCGATGGAGGCTGAAGCCCAATGTGCGGAGCTGGTCAGGCTGGGAATCGTCGACGGCATCGTCACCGACGACTCGGATACCTTTCTCTTTGGCGGCACGCGCGTCTACAAGAACATGTTCAACAGCAACAAGTTCGTAGAGTGCTACCTCGGTGTCGATCTTGAAAAGGAGCTCTCGCTGTCGCGGGAGCAGCTGATTTCCCTCGCACAACTGCTCGGATCCGACTACACAGAGGGCTTGCCCGGTGTGGGACCAGTCACCGCAGTCGAGATCCTCTCGGAATTCCCCGGCGAGTCCGGGCTGGAGCACTTCCGCGACTGGTGGACGGCAGTGCAATCCCAGAACCGCGCCAAGGAAGCCGACGCCTCGTCGCCGTTCCGCAAGAAGTTCCGCAAGTCACAAGCCATCAAGCTCTTCCTGCCCCCCGGGTTCCCCAACTCGGCCGTCTACGACGCGTACATGCGCCCGGAAGTCGACGGCAGCGCGGAGCCGTTCCAATGGGGCGTGCCGGACCTGGAGGGCCTGCGGCGGTTCCTCATGGCGACGATCGGGTGGAGCAAGGAGCGGACGGACGAGGTGCTGGTGCCGGTGATTCGGGACATGAACAAGCGCGGCGTGGAGGGCACGCAGAGCAACATCACGCGGTACTTTGGCGGCGGCGTGGGGGTCGGCGCGAAGGAGGCGTTCGCACCGCGGCAGAGGCCGCAGGGGAGCAAGAGGATGGCGGCGGCGGTGGGCAAGCTGAGGGCGATGGTTGCGAGGGATGAGGCTGGGGAGGTGGTCGAGGGTCCGGGTCCGAGCAAGAGGAGGCGAACAGCGCGGCGGGGGGTGGTTGAGGATGGCGAAGAGTAGATGTCTGCGAAGCCGACGACCATGTCCAAAGCCGGGATGCCTCGTGCCAGCCAGATTTGATGTCACAATCCAGCGAGGATGTCTCGAGGCGATGATTGTCGTGGGGTTGCAAACTCGTTGGTGTGTAAGTCTTGTAAGTGATGAGTGCGGTCGCCTGGGAGCTTCAGATGACGTTCTGCAATCCCACCCAGGCCGAGAGCATGAGCTGCAGTACCTGCCGAGTCTACTGAAATATACATAGATGAAATATACATACGAGTAGATGTATATATGAGGCTTGATGCAATGTTCTGGGAGGGCGTGTGTGCAGGGTAGGGTAGCCGGCAGGACCCTGCAGCTAAACAAACACCGGGGTGGGGCGGGCAAACATCGGCCACCGAAGACACGGGCGCTGGAACTCCGAGTCCTAACCCCACGATCACGATTCCTCCATCCAAGCTGCGACCGCGCACGCCTCGCTTCGCACCACCCCGACGACAACACAACGCCTGGCCTGGGTATCGTCGTTCGCCTATTATGGACCAACGCGAGCTGGAGTCACGCGTCAAGGCACTGACCAAGTCGGTGGCCGCCAACGAGCCGCCCGAGACGGCCATCAAGCTGCTCGACTCGCTGAAGAAGGAGGCCTCCCCCACGGAGGAGATGCTGCGGGTGAGTGCGCGTGCTGGTCTTCTTCCAATCGCCTGAAATGGTGTCTTCGCCACGCATCTGCGGCGTCGCTCGAGCCTTTGGCGCGTGTCCCGTGGCGCTGTGGAGGCTGTTCAGGAGCTGGGGGGAGCTGGGGGCAGCCTTTATTCACTGCGCCCTCGGCTGCAATATATATCCCACTTCGCGCCGTTTGTTTGCAAGCGAAAGCTGACAACTCCCCCCCACAGGCTACTCGCGCTGGTGTATACGTCGCAAAGCTCCGGGCCAACCCGAACAAGGAGATCGCTCGCTCCGCAGCCGAACTCGTCACCAAGTGGAAGAAGCTCGTCGAGCAGGAGAAAAACTCGAAGCTCCAGAAGGCCAAGATGGGCTCCCCAGCGCCGGCCGCCGCGGGCTCGTCGCCTACCGCCCCCGCGGCCGCAGGCGGTGCCAGGAAGGCCTTCAGTGGCGACCCGGAGAAGCGCAAGTTTGACAGCGACGGGGTGGACATCAAACGAACCGACTCCAAAGTTCGCAACCAGTGCATCGGCCTCGTCTACAATGGCCTCGCCTACCGGTGTACAGAGTCTGCGTCGGATGTAATGGCCAAATCAGTCGCGGTCGAGCAGGCCGTATTCGACGTCTTCAAGGGCGAGACGACTGACTACAAGAAGAAGATCCGATCGCTGTTCTCGAACCTCAAGACAAAATCCAACAAGGAGCTCGGCCCACGGGTCATGTCGGGCGCCATTTCACCCGAAAAGTTCGCCGTCATGACCGACGAGGACCTCAAGAGCGAGGACCAGCGCAAGAAGGACATGGAGCTCGAGAGGGAAAACATGAAAAAGGCGCAGGTGCCCATGGCGGAAAAGAGCATCAGCGACAGTCTCGAGTGCGGCCGGTGCAAGAAAAAGCAGGTCAGCTATACGCAGGCGCAAACGCGTAGTGCCGATGAACCTATGACCACCTTTTGCGAATGCACGAACTGCGGCCATCGGTGGAAGGTAGGTGCAACAACGTCTCCCCCAGCAGAGCACTCTCACCTGCTGACTCTATCCGCAGTTCTCGTAGACTCTGGGCGTCGGGGCAGGGGTGGCGTTTCGTTTGGCAATACCACGGGGCGGATATCACAGCGCATGGATCAGCACGGGAGTTTGGGCAAAGACGTTATCTGGCCGTTTGGCCATGTACACCACGGCCGGGAGACCTGTCATGCTTTCGGATGGGTCTGCCGGTTGCAGGTTTTGATTGAATAGGTACATGAGGAGCGCCGCTTTCGAGGGAGCCTGGCCTGAGCCCGCCATTCTCTCTCTGGCGTGTCAAGTTTACCCCATACATGGTTTTCATCATGGCTTTACCATGGGGCACCCACTGTTATTAACGGCCAACTACGTCCCCTTCCGTCGTTCCTGCTGACCAACTTCCATAGAAGTCACCGAGCTGGAGGCGTCACGCATGGTTCATTCTGCTTCACAATATTGCTGCGGCAGCCTGGGAGCATGGGGTGCCGGCCGTCGGGCCCGATCTTCTCGGTGGGAATCTTCGTGAGTTTAGACGGATTCAAGTCGATAGCAGAAGACGGGAGAAGCCGACGATCTGAGACTGTGAAGAATGCCTTATTTTGCCTTGAAACATGTGATGGAAGACAAGATATCCGTCCTCTTTTAACAAAAAAGCTTCGCTTTGCTCGTAAATCTCCATGGCCTGGATAAAGTGTTATGCCACAGCCCAGCCAGGCTCAAGTATCTACACCTTTGCGCGTTGCATGGCAGAGTGATTCGTCAGTTCGGGAGATATAGGGAGGATGGCAAAAGAATGAGCCGCCTCCGCATATGTATCTCTTAGATAAATCTTGCCCACCTCCTGACTAGAATTAGCAAGGTTGCGATTGCGAATTGAAGACGGATCTGATTGCGTTGTCCCTGTCGATGAGAGATTCAACCTGTCCAGGACGATCCATGGGGGACAAGTATTCGCGTGCCTTGGTGTGCCGCTTGCTGATCGTCAACACTGAGGAACTCAAAGGTTGGGTCTCCGTCGGCGATGCTATGGCCGTACTAAAGCAGATATGTATACCCTCTAACATCACTGGCCCTACGTGTGCCCATCGATGCTCTTCGTGAAGCCATTACCTAGATCGAGGTTGGGCCTTTGGGCCTTTAATACATCTAGAACGATTCCCGGCACAGCATCTGGCGGCATATTGAATTATTATTCGTCATGATAACTCGGGCATGCCCAGCTCCGAAAACAGGTTCGTGGCCTCGTCGTCCCCCAGCCCCATCTCCCCAATGCGCTTCCAGAACTTGCTGAGGTGGCGCGTACCCGAGTCGCACAGCACGGTGACGACGCGGCTGCCCTCGGGGAGCGCCATGGCCGTGGCGACGGCGGCCACGCAGTTGACGGAGCTGCTGCTGCCGACGAAGATTCCGTCCTTCTCAACGAGCCAGCGGGCCATGCGGCAGGCCTGCTCGTCCGTCACCTTGACGGCGTCGTCGACGAGGTCCCGCCCGACCTCGAAGTTGTCCGTCACGCGGTTGACGCCGATGCCCTCGACGATGGAGTCGACCTGCTGCCTGCGCCGCGTGCCCTCGCGCTCGGTGCTCGAGTACATGACGCCGTGCTTGACCTTGTTGTAGAGCCCGCTGCCCTGCGGGTCGGCGAGCACGATCCTGACGCTGTCCATCTTGGCCTCGAGCTTCAGGTACCGCGCGACGCCCGAGATGGTCCCGCCCGTGCCCGCGCCGGCGACGAAGGCGTCCAGCTCGCCGCCCGTCTGCCGGAAGATCTCGGGCCCCGTCGTGCCCAGGTGCGCGTGCCAGTTGGCCGCCGACTCGAACTGGTTCGCGAAGAAGCCCCTGCTGCCGTCGTCGGACGCCCGCGCGTGCGCCGCCGCGCGGCGGCGCGCGAGGTTGACGAAGTGGTCGGGGCTCGTGATGGGCGCGACGGGCACACGCTCGACCGTCGCGCCGAGGTGGTGCAGCAGGTCCGACTTCTCGAGGCTCTGGTCGTCGGGCATGCAGATGTGCGCGCGGTAGCCCCGCGCACGGGCCAGCGTGGCGAGCGAGATGCCCGTGCTGCCGACGGTGCCCTCGTAGATGGTGTCGCCGCGGTGTGGGACCAGCAGGCCGGCCGCTTCGGCCTCGGCGATCATGTTGAGCGCAACGCGGTCCTTGGGGCTGTTGCCCGCGCCGTTGAGGAACTCGGCCTTGGCGAGGATCGTGCGGCCCGTCGCCGCGGACAGGGAGTGGATTCTGATGAGCGGCGTGTCGCCGATGCAGGCCTCGATGCCATCTGGTGCGCCGCGCTGGCCGGGACCGAAGGTCGCGGGCTGGGGCTCGTGGTCTTCCAGCTGCACCGGCGGGCCCCAGAAGAAGCTGCTCCGGCGGTTTCCTTTTCCTCCGGGCCGGTCGCTGGAGCTGCGCCGGCGCCGGTACCGGCTCTCGAGGTCGGGGTAGAGGTCCTTGAAGCCGAGCGTCACGAGGATGCCGGCCGTGAAGGCGGCGATGACGGCGGCTGAGCCGTAGGCTTTGGGGTGATCGCTCAGGGACATGGTGTCAGCGGCACAAGTCCATAGCTGGCCAACGCTGGCATCACATATTCATGCCTGCCGGCAGCTGGGCTGAAGGGTCGCCAGGCAATGCGGGAGTGCTGGGGTTGATCTGATCTCTCACAACTGGGAAAATAATACGTCGTCGGGTGCTCCGAGGATGGTCCGAGGCGGCCAGCAGTCAATCCCCCGGAGAGGTTGGGCACGAAAATTTACCTGGGTAATTATATGCAGAATTATTCCATCATTGTTCTTGTTTCGGTGATTTTGTAATTCCAATTTTCCCCTTTCTGCACCAGAGGTGATCGCGGTGGTGACGTCGTCCAGGCCAGGAGCTTAAGACTCTGAGGTGCGTGGCTCCCTTCATTCACCATGATCGACTCAACCCGGCTGTGATGTGACGGATGTTGAACCTGGAGAATTACGAGGGCTTCTTCTTCCAACATTGCACATCACTTTGGTCAATCTACGGTGCGTCTCTGTTTATACGACACAGTTACTTGTCATGACAGCCGCTGAGGCCACCTGACTTCTTTTCGCGGAACAACCCACACCCGGCGCCGCCAATGGGAGCTCCAATTGAACCACCACCACCACCACCACCACCACCACCCGCCGCCAAACTCTGGATTCGAGGTTGGCATCGTGAGAGCACGCGACACCGCCCGTCCCCAAGCCGCCATGGACTCCCCCGTCGTGGCCCAGCTCTTCCGGCAGCTGTTCCACCACCGCCCGCGGGGGTGCCGGGGACGCGCCCCCCAGCTGCCCAAGGCGCTCCGCATCAGCCACCACACCAGCCGCTCGTATGTGACGAGGGCTTCGGCCGACCGCGGCATGAAGACCAACGAGAGCCGCTGGCAGCAGCGCACCCATATCCTGCCCGAGGACCGCCGCGAAGAGTTTGCCCAATACCCGTACATGTCGATGCAGGACCTCAAGCAGCGCACCGAGCGGCCGCGCAAGGTCAAGATGCTGCTCCGGGACTTTATAGACGGTGCGACGACGCCCCTGCAGACTGAGCTTGAAACAAGGGACAGGACTGACGGGAGCTTTGCGCGCGCAGACAGCTTATACAACCCCTCGTACGGCTACTTCTCCAAACAGGCCGTCATCTTCAGTCCCGGCGAACCCTTCGATTTCCCCTACATGCGAGACGAGCTCGAGTTCCAGGCGGAGCTGGGCCGGCGGTACACCGAGTTCGAGGACGGGCTCGACGACGCCGAGGGCGAGAACCCGAGCCGCCAGCTGTGGCACACGCCGACGGAGCTCTTCCACCCCTACTACGGTGAGGCCATCGCCCGCTACCTCGTCTCCAACTACCGCCTCACCACGTACCCCTACGACGACCTGCTCATCTACGAGATGGGCGCCGGCCGCGGCACCCTCATGCTCAACATCCTCGACTACATCCGCCAGGCCGACCCCCAGGTCTACGCCCGTACCAAGTTCAACATCATCGAGATCTCGCCCTCGCTCGCGGACCTGCAGGGCAGGCACCTGCGCTCCACGGCCGCGTCGCGCGGCCACGCCGACCGCGTCGACATCATCAACAAGTCCATCTTTGAGTGGGACCGCTACGTCCCCTCGCCCTGCTTCTTCCTCGCCATGGAGGTCTTCGACAACTTCGCCCACGACGGCATCCGCTACGACGTGTCCACCGAGGAGCCGCTGCAGGGCCACGTCCTCATCGACGGCGACGGCGACTTCTACGAGTTTTACGTGCACGAGCTGGACCCAGTCGCCGCGCGCTTCTTCCGCGTCCGCCACGCCGCCACGGGGGGCGACTACCCGAAGCCTTATCCCTCCAACCCCGTCCTGCGCTACCTGTCCACCAAGATGCCCTTTGCCGCGAACCTGTCCGACGCCGAGTTCATACCCACTCGGCTGATGCAGTTCTTCGACGTCCTGGAAAAGCACTTTCCCGCGCACCGGCTGCTGACGTCGGACTTTGACGCCCTCCCGCAGGCAGTCAGGGGGCTCAACGCCCCGGTCGTCCAGACGCGGTACCAGCGGAAGATGGTGCCCGTCACGACGCCTCTGGTACGTCGCGCTCCTCTCCCGAGCACTCATGCGAACCCTCTTTGCTTCCATATCCATCGAGCAACTAACAAAGGCGTGCAGGTCCACCAGGGCTACTTCGACATCCTCTTCCCCACCGACTTCCGCATCGCCGAGGCCATCTACCGCGCCATCACCGGCAAGCTCACGCGCGTCACGTCCCACGGCGACTTTATGCGCCGCTGGGCCTACGTCGAAGACACGGAGACTCGCAGCGGCGAGAACCCCCTGCTGTCGCATTACAGGAACGCCAGCGTCATGGTTACAGTATAAAGGGAGGGCTTGAGCCTGTTGGAACATTGTACAGCATCTAAAACAGGTGTATAAAAAAGGATATGGAAATGTATGTATATACCCCGATTATGGCTGCGGAAGACACCATATTGGTTTTATAGCGGGATGTAGAATAGATTTCTTTCTATTTCTTCGTCCCAAGCAATGGGACTTGTGTCCATACTACCTCACGCGGCGAGCCCCATCCGTTCCCGTGAAACCCTCCCTGTACCACGACTACCGGTAAAATCCCAGCAAGCCCCATCATCTCACGTCAAACCCCAGACACAAAATACGTCAAGGAAGAAGAATAAAAGAGCCCCTTACAGCTTGAGCTTCTCATTCAGCCACCTGGTCGCCGTCTCGACGCCTTGGTCAATCTTCTCCGGGTTGGTGCCTTGGCCCTGTCGAGACGGCTCCTTGCCGCCGGACCGGCCGCCCACGACCTCGGACACGGTTGCCGCCCATTGCTCGGCGCTGACGCCCTGCGAGGATAGGTGCTGCAAGAGAACAGCTCGTCAGCACATGTGATTCTCGTGGGTAGGGGACGTGACATGATAACTTACCGATCCGACAAAGACACCGTGCACGACCGCGCCCTCCTCTTTGCTTCCGCCAAACATGTATACCGACTTCTCCTTGTCCTTGCTCTGGAAGTGCTTAATCACCTCGGTCAGGGCCTTGGCATTGCCACCGATGGGCAGCTTGCCGACGAACACCTTGGAGTCTTGGTTCTTCTCAAAGTGCTTGAGCACCGTGTCGAGGGCAGTCTTGGCCTCCGCCTTCTGGCGCTTCTTTTGCTCGTTGACAACCGACGTCGTAATCTTCTGGAAGCGCTGGTTGAATTCGTCCTTGGTAAGCGTCGAGATGACCAGCTGGCTTAGATCCTGCGACACCGCCTTCACCTGCGCCTCCTTCTCGGGACCAAAGGGTAGGGCGTCGAGCGCGTCGAGCTTCTTGTTGAACTCGGTCGCCTCGCGCTGGACACGGTGCGCCGCCTCGCCCGTGTAGGCGATGATACGGCGGATGCCCTTGGCGATGCCGCTCTCCTCGACGATGATGAGGTCCTTGATCAAGCCGGTGTGTTCGACGTGGGTACCGCCGCAGAACTCGACGCTGTACTGGCGCCACTCCTGCTTCTTGGGGTCCTTGAGCATGGTGTCGACATCCATGCCGACCGAGACGACGCGCACGGGGTTGGGGTACGTCTCGCCAAACACGGCGCGAACGCCCTCGATCTGGCGCGCGAGATCTAGGTCGACGTCCTTGGAGAAGATCTTGCAGTTTCGGCGGATGTACGAGTTGGACATGTCCTCAATCTTGCGGAGCTCGTCGATCTTGACCTGAGTCTTGTGAGAAAAGTCGAAACGCAGCTTCTCATTGTCCACCAAAGACCCTTTCTGGTTGATGTCGCCGCCGAGAACCTCTCTCAGAGAGTGGTTCAGAACGTGGGTACCAGAGTGGTTGTTGCGGATGGGAGACCGTCGAAGCTCATCATACTCGCAGATGACCTCGTCGCCTGCCTTCAGCTCACCATACTCGACGTAGCCGCTGTGCAGGATGTAGCCACCGTAGTTCTGGACCTCCATCACCTTGAACTCGACAACGTCATCGATGACGATGCGGCCTGTATCGGAAACCTGACCACCGGACTCGGCATAAAAGTTGGTGTTGTCCAGCAGAAGGCCAATCGCAGTGTTGGGCTGGAGGCCCTCGGTCGAGTTGCGGAACGTCTTGCCGTCGAAGATGAGCTGGACCTTGCCCTTGCTGTCGCCCTTGACGAACTTGGCATCGTCGTTGGTCCGCGCCACCTTGCGTTGCTGCTCGAGCTCCGCAATCTGGTGGACGTCGAGCTTCGAAAAGGTCTCGACCGAGTCCTTGACCGCCTTGCTCGCCTCGCGCGCCCTCTCCTTGGCAACATCGACTTCGTCCTCGCGAATATCCAGGCCGCGCTCCTCCGCCATCAGCTTGGTCAAATCGACCGGGAATCCAAAGGTATCATATAAGCGCCACACAATGTCCCCGTCCAGCTTCTTGGCGTTGTCCTTTGCCGCCTTGGCCGCATACTTTTCGAACTGCGCCTCGCCACGATCCAATGTCCTCGAGAAGGCCTCCTCTTCCTCGTCAAGGATCTCCTTGATGTCCCCCTGCTTCTTGACCAGCTCGGGGAACTGCCCACCCATGTGGTCAACCAGAGCAGGCAGAATCTTGGAGAAGAAGGAACCAATCTCGGCGTTCATATATTTGCGCGCATATCGCACGCCTCTCCGGAGGATTCGTCGAATGACGTAGCCGCGGCCGTCGTTGTTGGGCACTGCACCGTCCGAGATGGCAAACGACAGTGTTCGGATGTGGTCCGCAATAACTCGGTACGCGGTATCGATGCCGTCGACGTCATCCTTGCCGTACTTGTCAGTGTATAACCTAGCGCCGGTCACCTCCTGAATCCGCTTGAATAGCGGCGTGAAGCAGTCGGTGGCGTAGTTGGACTCGGTGTTTTGAAGCGCAGAGACCAATCGCTCGTAGCCCATGCCCGTGTCAATGTGCTTCGCCGGCAAAGTCTTCAGGCTCCTGTCCTTTTGGCGATCGAACTGTATGAACACGATGTTCCAGATCTCGACAACCATGGGGTCGTCCATGTTGACGAGGTCGGCGGCGTTGCGACGGCCAATCTTGTCGTAGTGCACCTCGCTGCACGGGCCGCAAGGCCCCTGGTCGCCCATCTCCCAGAAGTTGTCCTTCATGTTTCCCGGCAGGATCTGGTCCTCGGGGACGCCAATGGCCTTCCACAGCTCCTTGGCCTCGAGATCAGGCTCGAGGCCCAGGGATGGGTCGCCCTCGAAGTACGTGACGTAGAGGCGCCCGGGATCGAGGCCGTATACGTTTGTCAGAAGCTCCCACGACATGGCAACGGCCTCCTGCTTGAAGTAATCGCCAAAGGACCAGTTGCCCAGCATCTCGAAGAAGGTGTGGTGGTAGCTGTCCTTGCCGACGTCGTCGAGGTCGTTGTGCTTGCCGCCCGCGCGGATGACCTTTTGGGAGTCGGCCGCACGCTTCAGGCCGGCCATGGGATCCGCCTTGCCAACGGTGCCGAGGAAGATGGGCTTGAACTGGTTCATGCCCGCATTGGTGAAGAGCAGGGAGGGGTCATTGTGGGGGACGACGGAGCCGGAGGGCACTGCATCGCGGGGTCAGCACCGGGAGGCATTGATGGCAGAATGCAGAAAGCCATCGCTGCATATCGCATCCAGTCTCTCCGACGCGCCGCGAGGCGTGGCGGCAGAGGGGTCGGCAGACGTACCTATCGTGTGACCCCGCTGCTCGAAGAAGTCCAAGAAGGTCTGGCGCACGAGCGCCGCGGGCCATTTGGCCTCGCTCATGGTCGCAGTCGAATAAAGCCGGGGCGGGTACACAGTCGGCCGGTACACAGTCGGCCGGTACACAGTCGCAGGAGTTGGCAAGCTTGCCGGGCGTGGTTCGGGTCTCGCTGTCGTCGTGCGCAGGCTCGCGGCGTGGGCTCGGCGAAGCTGGTGGTGGCGGAGGAGAGGGCGGTGGGTTGCGTGGAAAGTTCTACTAGAGTGAGTCAAGGATACAAGAGGGCGAGGCGCCGCCCCAGCGCGCAGCACCACCGCCGCTACCCGCATCCCCGTTTCCCACTGCGCTGTGTTGCTGGCAGAGCACCGCGACGGCATCGACCGCCCCGTCCGTCATCTGTGACTCAACGAGGCGCCTCCGACTCAGCCCGTGCTCGGTCCAGCGTCGGCGATCGGCATCGGGGCCGAGTGAATGCCCGTCCGAGCTGCGAGGGTGCGCGCGCTGCCGGTGTCTGCAAGGCCCCCTGTTGACGGGACGAAGATGAGGGTGCAGGGAGCTGGAGGGCAGCTGCAATCTCCCTCCGCCCCCGGAGGCGCATCACCACGGCTGCCTCAGGGCCCGCTGCCTCAGGGCCCGCTGCCTCAGGGCTCCAGCACCACCACCGCGACGCCGCAGCCCGGGCGCAAGCGAAAGGCCGAGCCGCACGACAACGAGCGTCTCTCCAAGCGGCTCGGCCTGCTGAATCTCGGTACGTTGCACGATTATCGATTGAAGTTGCAATTACTCGTCGGATTCGCCAATGCTGACGGCGCATGTGCTGCCGCAGAGCCTCATGGTTCCAAGCTCCATTCCCTGCGCGTCGGGACACCCGCACCCAGCCCCGACCCGACCGGTCCGATTCAACCAAGCAACCCAAGCAACCTGCCGCGCGATGACTCGATGCAGATGCAGCTCGACGACTCCAAGCACAAGGTGTACGTCTACAACATCGACGACGAGCTCTCCTCGGACAGCGAGGGCGAGGAGGGCAGCCTCGTCTTCCCGCCCTACATCGACAAGCACCTCAAGGAGAACCGCATCCCTCCCCATATCCTAGCCAACAGCGAGGGCGAGCTCGCGGGCATGCAGATGGTGCTGTACAGCGACCCCAAGTCGCTGACGGTGCCGGAGGGCAGGGACAGCGTGCGCAAGGCCATAATAGAGGCCCGGCACCGTGTAAGGGAGAGGCAGAGACGAGAGAGGGACGGCACCGCACCGCGAGACAATACCAGCACCACCACTAGCAAGATGAGCCAGACACAGGTCATGGAGCCACAGGACGACGACGACGGCGATGTCATGGACATGGACTGACATACTACAGTTGCGCATGCATGTGTATTCCCGGGACCGCTCGGCGTTTTGGACCTTGATGATACTAGTGTTGTTGTTGATAAAGACTACCTACTGTAACAGATAGCGAGGCGCATGGATAATGCCTTTGTGCAGTTACACATGCATGACAGGAATATCAATGCATTCACCCAAAAGAGCACATATTCCCAGACTCCGGCTCCAATACCCAATGAATCGAGGTCCAATAGTGTCCTGCACTAGCAATCACCACCCTTCTTTTCGCCGACACGCACTCCTCTGCCTCGGCTCTATCTGGTGTTGGACGGAGGCTGCGGGCCCGCGGGAGCCGTGTACGCCGGGGCCGGGTTCTCCTCGGCCGGCCGCCTCGTCGGCTCGCTCCTCCACTGCGACGGGTCGACCTTGGAGCCTCCGTCGGGCGGGCTTGAGTACACCGGCGGTCGGGACGGGTCGTAGACGGGAGGCGGGGGCATGTTGTTCATCTGATACGCGTTGGGCTGGTAGTAGCCGTAAGTGTCTTGCGGCCAGTCGTTCTGGTGCTGCGGCTGGCGCGCTCGTCGACCGACCAGGCACTGCAGACGATGTTAGCGAGATCATGGTGGCCCGGTCGATGGGTGTCGGGAACGGCAACGTACGCGGTGGTAGGCCAGCGGCGGCAGGCCCTTTCGGAGCCTCGACTGTGCGTGGTAGTATCCGCCGATGATGTAGCCCATGATGAGCACGAAGATGGCGAGGAAGATGGCCCACCGGACGATGACACCCGTCTGTGCTCAACGTTAGCATCGCCAGCACTGGCGGCAGCTTATCCATGGCAAACACTCGCCTTGCTATGCCACCAGGGAACAATCCAGTCTCCATCCCTGACCCAGCCGTCGGGTATAACCTCGTCTCTTGTGTTCAATGCCATCTTCACTGTCATCATCATCCACGGCCCCAGCAGAAGCTTCGTCGTTTTGGTTTGCGTGCTCGAGTACACGCAGCCCAGCCGTCGTCGTGCGATGCAAAAGAAAAAGAGTAGTAAAAAAAGAAAAGGAAAATCGCCAAGGCTTCCCAAAGGACGAGCAATCAATTGAGAGCAAGTCG
>NRSZ01001013.1:0-19256 GCA_002901185.1 Tolypocladium capitatum
GAAAAAAATAATCAAGCGCTCGACAGAGGATTTCAAGGCAGTGATGCATGGCAACGCTGCGCTCGCCATTGATGCTCTCCGACGAGCCACGGCATGGAACTTGATGGATCTCAGGAGGAAATGCTTACCCTTGACGGCAGAGGTAGGCTTGCCATCCTGCATGACGGGGCCCTCCCACTCAACGTCGAAGAAACTATACCGACAGTGTCAGCCAGAGGGACTCGAGAAGCTTGGCAAGGGGAGGCCAAGGCTTCGGGAGAGCTTACACTTTGTTGCCCATGATTGCGGATGTTGCGGAGAAGAATCGAGCTGCTCGGAATGTATTGGAGGAGGATGCGAGTTGTGGAAGAGGGAAAGATGTTGACCCGGGGGAAGAGAGCTTATAGCGGGGTAGGAGGGGTCGAAGGAGCGTTGATCTCATTTTGAAGGCTGCTGGAGGGGTACAACTACTTCGTACTCGTACTTTATAGGAGAAACAAGTTAGCGGCGGGACGTTGGACCAACCAGGGCGCGCAAAAGGGGCGCAATAGCGGGGCGAGCAAGGAAGCAACTGGCCAGTCACGTGGAATTGCGGTCCTTGATTCTGGGAGCTTCGACGGCGCTGTAACTCCGGCAGCCGCGCCAGGGCTAGACAACGGAGCACCGGCTGCTGTCACTGAGCTCAGCTCTCTGACCGACGAGGCGTTTGGCCGCCCCGGCCCATACCCCAATGGGGTGCGATCCGGTGCAGCTGCGCTCGATCGGACTGAGAGCTGAGCTCAGCGGCTGGGGTGCGTGTCCAGCAGCTACAAGCTGCAGCAGGCTTCCAGGCCGGTGGGGACGCTATCATCCTATCATCCTGCCCATGTGCGGAGGCTGGCGTGTCGCTCTGCTCGGTGCGGGAGGGAGCTCCAGGTAAAGCCGACGTGTTGCCATCCATGCTCGGGGAGAGACGGAGGCCCCGGCAGGCTGCGCGATTCTCCAGCTGGTGCAATTGGCTTCCGAGGACCGCGCTGCATGTCGCTCCGAGACCGTCGCTCAGAGGCTGGCGTGTTTTGCGTGAAGCCTTTGTGGTGTGTAGAGAGCAGCTGCGCTGTCCAAAGACATTGCGCATGCTGGGGAGGGCATGTGATGAGAACAACAGGAAAATGAACATACCTGGAATTACAATTCAAAGAATGCAACGCGGTAGAAATACAAGATATGAAAGTGTTATAGATAGGTAGGCTCGAATCGCAAGTTCAAATGGTTGAGTCGAAAGCTGAGAGCATCTGGAAAGGGGAAAAGTTTTGACGCCGTCGCGGTTTAGTAACCGTCGTTCCGGCCTGAAGTCTCAGGTACCACTATCCACGATGCGCCAGTAGCCTCCGGTACGCAGGTCCTCGACATTCCAGTTCAAACTACACCGCGATGCTTCATGCAATTGCCAACACATAAACCATGTTTTCGATTTTATTTCAAATCACCCTCCCTAATCATGATCTCTGCTGCCTGGAGACGGTATGAAGTACGACGCGAACGCTGCGCCTCACGCTGACGAATATCACGTGATCGTCCCCCCTGACCCAGTATGCCGGCTTAGAATGTCGCTCCGAAAGTCCAGCTGTCCATCGGGACGAGCACCTCCACCCGCCCTTCGAACCGTCGACTTGCACTACAACCATCGCTCATCAGCGACTCGTGCTGAATCGACAATTCGTCTGCCGCCCACGGCCGGTCTCGCTTTTATCGAATCAGCCAAAATGGACTTGAACGACATCAAGAACACAGTCTCGAACCTGACCTTGTATGACCTCAAGGCTGGGTTCCGAAAGGCGCAAAATGGTAGAAGGCCTGACCTCAGTCCTGGCGCGTCCAATGCTGACCTGCATGTAGCTGTTATGAACTATACCGAGATGGAGGCCAAGGTTTGTTTCCGGTCGGAACGGTGTGTTGCTGCTGTGGCTAAACTCCATATACCAGGTGCGAGAGGCAACAAACAACGAGCCATGGGGAGCATCGTCCAGTACTATGCAGGAGATTGCCAATGGCACCTTCAACTAGTACGCTGCTCGATGAACGAACAGTCTAGAATCAGCTAACAGAACCAGCCAAACCCTCAACGAGATCATGCCCATGATCTATCGACGGTTCACGGAGAAGTCGGCCGAAGAGTGGCGCCAGATCTACAAGGCTCTGCAGCTGCTCGAGTTTCTCATCAAACATGGCTCTGAGCGTGTAATTGATGACGCTAGGGGACACATCACACTCTTGAAGATGCTGCGCCAGTTCCACTTCATCGATCCAAACGGCAAGGACCAGGGCATCAACGTGCGGAACAGGGCCAAGGAGCTGGCTGAGCTCCTGGGCGACGTCGACCGAATTCGATCGGAGCGTAAAAAGGCACGTGCCACAAAGAACAAGTACACTGGTGCTGAGGGCGGCATGACATTCGGCAGCGGCTTCTCGAGCGGGAGCCGATACGGGGGATTCGGTAACGAATCGTCTGGGTACGGCAGCGGCAGCGGCAGCGGCAGCACAGCATATGGCGGCTACTCCGGGGGCGTATATGGCGATGGCGGGGGCTTTGGTGGGCAGGCAAGCGATTTTCAGGATGCAGGCAGAGGGTCGGACAGGTTCGAAGAGTACGACGAGTTTGATGAGGACGAGAGGCCCGCAGAAACCCCGTCCAAGGCCACGAAGAAGATGGACCGTGCAGGTGTCAAAAAGACTACAGGAGAAGCGGCGAAGAAGAAGGAGCCGGA
This sequence comes from Tolypocladium capitatum, assembly GCA_002901185.1. Classification (NCBI taxonomy): domain Eukaryota; kingdom Fungi; phylum Ascomycota; class Sordariomycetes; order Hypocreales; family Ophiocordycipitaceae; genus Tolypocladium; species Tolypocladium capitatum. The sequence continues at coordinate 2,724 of NRSZ01001013.1, forward strand.
GGACTTGTTCTCCTTCGACGAACCCGAACAAAGCTCCTCCGCAGCTCCCACCGCGTCCAACGGTTCCGGCCTGGCTTCCTTGACCGGCCCCAGTGGCGGCAATGTTGGTACTGCCAACGATGACGACGAATTTGACGATTTCCAAGAGGCCACGCCAGCGGCACGGCCTGCAGCCTCCTCGGGCGCCTTTGCCCAACCACTGTCGCCGCCGTTGACCTCAACGGCATCCTCAACCGCTCAATTCGCTGCCCCGCAGCCTCTCTCGGCACCACAAAAGGCAGATCTTAGCCAAATGGTCAACCTATCGTCCATCTCGCCAGCCGCCACGGGGACTCCTGGCATCAATTACTCTGCCCTCACCTCTCCGCCGGCCCAGGCACAGCCTCAGAAGCCTGCGGGCCCCAACTACTTTGGCACCGTCCAAGCGCAAACCCAGCGAGCGACTGCGTCCACGGCAGGCATGTCGGCCATGTCAAGTATGTCGTCATCCAATGGCCCGAGCACCATGGCCAACATGAAGCCCGTTACTAGCCCGACTGCCAAGCCGGCGGCCGGTGCTGCGGGCGGCGATGCCTTCGGCGCACTGTGGGGCAAGGCCAGCGTCGGAATCAAGAAGCCAAACACCCCCGGCGCCGGACCTGCGCTGGGTCAGCTGGCGAAGGAGAAGAGCAGCGCTGGTATCTGGGGAGCCCCGGCCGGTGGCTCTTCACGCCCAGCCACTGGCGGCAATCCGGCACCCAACGGCGGCTCAGCATCGGATGACCTTCTTGGATGAGCAGGCTTTACTGAACATGTGTCTGATATCAGTCGGCCCATCGAGATGGGAAAGTCATGGCGGAAACACTCGACGGCGGCGTGAGAAACAGAGGAGGAGCATGCATTTTGGTTGGACCTCAGATAGGCGTTACCGGCGCACATATGAATTTACCGTCATGTTGCCTTGGTTGCATGGCGATGCGACTTGCCGTGCCCATGTCCGCTGGAAACACAAGCCTTGAGCTCTCCATCGACAGGCTTTCTGTTTCTATTTCTCTTTCCTGAGCGGCACCAGGCTCGGGCCCAGCCCAGTTTCATCCGCCGACAACTTGGACCCGATTCACATGAACAAAAGCCGTGTTGCCGTTGAGCCTTTCATCTCGCCCACCTGCGACCGCCACCCAAAAACATACGAGAACTCACTCAGCCTCCCGGATCCTCGCATGTCAGCATTGAATCAGACCCAATCATGGCGGGCCATCCTGCCGCCCTGTCGCAGGGTTCGTTCTGCGCGCTTATTAAATCAGAGAATGCCGGCTGCGTCAGTAAGCGCCCACCCAATGAACGCGCCTCATCCCGCCCTTGTTGGGCAGAGACAACGATTGGCCGCGCCGGCGCCTGGCCACACCGTCGGACGTCTCATGCTGCCGTGGCGTGCTTGGATGCAACCGCAAGGGAGGGTTCGAGAGGACGACGAGCTCTTGGCGTGAGGCGCCGGGTGGGGGAGTCGCTTGCTGCTGAGCGGCTGTCGGTCTGAATCGGGGACGGATTGGTTCCTATCGGTCGTGTTTGTTTGCATTTGTCCCGCATGAAGATGTTGCTGTTTTTGGAACTCGGAGGTTGCCGCTGGGTGATGGCAAGGGTTTACACGTTTGTATAAAGAGAGGCGAGCTCTCGGTGTTGTCGGTTTGCTTCTCTCTTAGCAAGCACCTTCATCCAGAAAACATCTTTTCCTATCTGTTTTTCTTTTCCCTCTCTTTTCCTTGTGTCTATTCTCCTGCGTTCCGGTCTGGGTCTTCTCTCTCCTTGCTGCATGACTTCACATCCGGACATCCCTCCGTTCACTTTCGCATACACCACCGAAGACTGAACTGCCCTGTCTGTCCCGTCTGTCTTTGCAACGGTCTCTTTTTCACTCCCCGGCCAGCAATCGGGCGGGCTCTTTATTCGACAAGATTTCATCTCCTAGCTGCTCGTCGGCTACTCTGCCGTTTCACTCAAAGCACCTGCCACTCCGCACAGCACAGTGCTCTACACGACCTCATCTTTCGCTCGCTATTCCTGTGTCTCGCGTCATGATGGGTGCTCCTCCGGCGCTTGGTGCCTTGGGCTTGACCTTTACGGCCATGCGGGCCTTGCAGGCGATTTCTCTAATCACCATCGTCGGGCTGGCGTCCAACTTTATTTCGGAAATGGTGGCTGCCAGCTACGATGCCCCGTCTGCTCTGGTTGGGACACTGGTCGTCGTAAGTTGCTCTTCGACATGGTTCATGGAGTGCCTAACTGACGATACTCAGGCATGCCTGGCTGCAGTCTACACGGTCATTACTTACATTCTCTATTGGGACTCGATGCTCCCTCTCCTCATTTCCACCGCTGCCGACGGGCTCTGCCTCATCGCCGTCATCGTCGTGGCCTGTGTCGTCGGCAAGCCCGTCAGCTACCTCTCCTGCCCGTCCCTCCCGGACAATGGCAACACGGCCAACTTTATCCACTCGCTGTTCCTCAACCTGTCGCGCAAGGATTACTTCGAGTGGGTCGACCCCGACATGGCGACGTGCTTCGAGATCAAGGCCATCTGGGGCCTGAGCATCTGCCTCTGCATCCTCTTCTTCGTCTCCGCCGTCACGTCCGCGTGCCTGTGGAAGCGCATCAAGGGCGGCCCCCGCCAGCCCCCCAAGGACTTCGAATGAGGGTACGGCCGTGGGGTTCGCGCGGTGCCGCCGCCACGTCCAGCCGTGCTGACGAAGGCCCGGAGCCTGGGCACGGTGGCCATGGCCCAGCCGGACAAGAGATACGACAGCGATTCATCATCGGATGCCACCAGCATGGGCGTGCCCCGTCCGGTGGTTCGCCCGTATCCACGGTTCCCCCCGCCCCCCACGGCGCTGACACGCGAGAAGAGGACTCGCATACGACAAGCTCCTCGCCCGCTCGAGCAGCTGCCCCCCGTGCCTCCGCTGCCGACAGTCGTGCCCAGCCCGATCCCGATGCTGTCGCCACCTCTACCGAGCCCTCCGGCCAGGGCCAGGTCGAAGCGCAAGACCATCTTGGAGAGGATTGAGGGATGGTGGGATCTCGGTTTGCTGGAGAAGCGGCAGACGCTCTTTGGAGGCGGTAATAGACCGCCCGTGCCGCCATGATTCTGCATGGAGTTTTCCTTTTCATGAAATGGATTGGTCGGATTAATACATAGAATGGACTCATCTGGTTTAGTTGGTAATGGTCATCGTCATGGCCATCTTGTTTATGCTTGGGTAGGTCACTAAAAAAGGGAGGAAATCGATGATACTGGCGTTTCAGGATGGCTGCCATACATTTTAAGCCTACAAGAACTTTGCTGTGCCCGACTTAACATAAGATCCAAGTGACCCCTAGACATGTATGAATGACGGCAATACAGGGAAGACAGTTGAACTACACTCTGACAGTCCGCAGTCCCGGTGTAGGGTAGCCAGCTTCATACTTGGAAGTTGAGCTTGGCTGCTGACAAATGTGAGAGAGGCCTCAGTATGAACTCATTATCGTCAACAGCCACAGCAAGCTGCCCATGGAGTGAGACTCTGTACATCATCAGCCGCAACCAGCTGCTGGTCCGACCGCCGCCGCAATGTCCCTCTTCCGGCAGGTCTTATCCAGCAGCAAGATTCGCTCGTCAGGCGGGTGCTGGACGTGCAGGGTGCGTCGCAAGAAGTGCGCCGAGAACCGCCCCGTATGCGACACCTGCCAGGCGCTGGAGATCACATGCTACTTTGAGGACGAAAAGCCAGACTGGATGGACGGTGGGCCAAAGCAAAAGGACATGGGCGAGGCCATCAAGGCCCAGGTCAAGAAGCAGGCCAGCCAGCGGAGGGACCGCAAGTACCTCGAGATGCTCGAGTCAGGAACCGAAATGGTCAGCATTGACGACGACACTGAGACGCACGCTTCCGACCGGCGGGGTCGACTTGATGGCATGTCCGGGGCGTCAGATACGGACCCGTCACCGCGGAGCCATGAGATGGAGTCAATGCCCGGACCCAATGGCGCATCGCCACCCGACGCCCCTTGGCACAGCGAGCTGTTTGTCCGACAGGATGACCCGCTCTGTGCCCCGGATGTCGACATACACTTCCTCATGATTTACCTCGACTATGTTTTCCCCTACCTGTTCCCCCACTATCGGCCCCCGGTCCTCGCCGGTGGCCGTGGTTGGATCTTGGACGTGCTGCAGAGCAACAGGTCGGTCTATCACACGGCCATCTCGCTGGCCAGCTCGTTCTTCGCCGTTGTGCTGGCCAATGGCGAAGAGGAACATGCGCAGTGCACTGCTAGCATCGTCCACAAGCTCCAGAGCCAACTCGAGCTGGGACTCAAGGAGCTGCAAAAGGAGATGCGAGCCCTCAACACCGACAAGTCGGGATTTGACAAACGGCGAGCGCTGGTAGTGATGCAGAGCATCATCCAGATGCTCTTCTTCGAGGTGGCCACATCCAACAAGGACAACTGGAGGATGCATCTAGACGCCGCCATTGCTTTGTTCCTACAGATCCTCCCCAGTCCGGAACGCTGGACGGAAACCTTGAAGAGCCTATACACTCCACGGTGGCCGCCTCCAGAGATTGGCCTGCGACGGCCGTGGAGCACGAACCAAGCCGCGCTGCGATTCTTCACGGCAACGCTCCTCTACATTGATGTGTTGTCCAGCGTTACCCTGGGCGATGCGCCGCGGCTGTATCAGTACCAGGGAAACGTCATTCCGGGTTGCCCCTGGGAGGAGCGAGGGATGGAGCCGGTACCCGCCGGACCTCTGTTTCTGGAGGAGTTCTTTGGCCTGTCCAACTGGATCGTCCAGGTCCTCGGCGACGTGGCAGCCCTTGAATCCTGGAAGAGGATACAAAGGCGGGCGGGCTCATTGTCTATGAATGAACTAGTGTCTCGCGGCCAAGTCCTGGCAGATGCCGTCAAAGGCGGCCTCCAAGTTCTGGAGCATCAGCCCAGAAACCACTCCGCCTCCCAACACGGCTTTCCGTTGCTCGTGTCGGATCCTACAACTGGGTTTGACCCCGACCAGCAACCAGCATTTCAGATTATATGGCTGCTCGCAACGCTGAGCTACCTGAACGTCGTCATTTCCGGCTGGCAACCGTCTAACCCGGAAATTCGCTGGCCCGTTTCAAAGGCGACGGAGCTGCTGTCGCGGGTCCCCAAAGGATCATGCCTGCGAGCGTTGGCCTGGCCGCTTTGCGTCTCGGGCTGCCTGTCGCCGGCGGAGGATGAAGATGCGTACCGAGCGATGGGCCAGCGTCTCGGCGCGTTGCAGGTATTTGGCACCGTCAAAGAGGCACTGGAGATTATGGAGAAGGTGTGGGCTCTGAGGGGCCAGATTGACGAGTCGTGGGACGTGTCGAAGTGCTTGAACATTCTGGGACACGGAGTTTTGCTGATATGATACCCGGCTCAATGTTACCTCTCTGTTGGAGAACTGTAATAACCCATGTACACACGAGATTCAGGATTGTTGAAGTTGTATTGTCGTCAAGGGGGCTGTGTCGCTCACATACATAGTGTCTGGCCCAGCGATAACTTTTCTCACGTCTGACGAGCTTATGGCATTACTCTGTGTGTGCCGCCTTTGCTTACAGAGTTTGTGTCAAGAAAAAGCTTTATCATGGATGTCGTTGCCTCGAGGAAAGTTTCCCCGATACTGGAAGACAAGTAGAAGCTGCGCCAATCGACAGCCACGAGCGACCAAAGTCGCTATTCTTGGAGATGGCAGGGATATTTAGAGGCGCCATCAATGCTCGGAGACGTCATTAATATTCGGAGATAGGAAGTGCTGCTGCTTCTATATTTCAAGTACAATTTTCCATCTTACAAGTGAATGGCATCAAAGTATGATGAGTCTGTTGTGGGTGAGTAGTCGACAAGTGGCAAACGAGCTCTGAGTTGATGCCGAACGCGAGCACATCACGCCAAAGCCAACGACTGACTCAGCCCTAATCTCATGATCTTGTGCCAGCGTAACTAGATAGTGAAGCGTCCGGAACTTTGTCTACTTATAACCAGAAGACGAAATTGCTGGCCTTGCAGGTCATGCTGAAAATCCTTTAAGCTACTCTCTGCTCAATTAAGTCCGTAACGTGTGCGACTGCAAACTTCAGCGGACAAGCAAAACATCGTATGCCAGAAACACGCGCTCCTCAGCCCCCCCAACGAGAAACCCCCGAGCCCTCTGATATCACTCGCTGCCTTATGCCGTACGCCAAAAACGCCGTCTCTGGTGGCCAGCCTGCCTGTCCATAGATCCTAGAGTACAACACGTTGGAAGCGTGCCATCGATTCAAAATCCCATGCCCCGAGTCTGAGCCAATCATGAAACACCGTGAGGCGTCTTGCAAAACACCCATCAGGGATCGCTCAACTCGCCTCCCTGTCGTCTGTTGCCATGCCCCTTTCCCTTTCCTTATCCTGGTCGACTTCCATGGCGTCCGCAGACTGGGCGTCATCTTCTTTCGCCTCAGTAGTCTCTGTCGGTTTCTCAGACTTCTCAGGCTTCTCAGGCTCAACTTCCGCAGGCTTGGGCTCGGCGGCCGGTGCTTCCATCGCCTCGGCCTCAGCCCCGGCCCAAGGCACTTCCTCCGCTGGCTTTTCTGTCGCCTTCTCGTCGGGCTTGGGTTCTGGATCCGTCTCGGGCTCGACCTCTTCCTTCTTGATAGTGGCCTCTTCAGCAGGGGTCGAGTCGGTCATGCCCACATCTCCATCGTCATCAACCTTCGGCTTCTGGGGCTCTTTTAGCTCCTCGGGTTCCTCCTGGCCCTCTTCTCGAGAAACCTCCCTCTCCACCTCCATGGTGGTGGCGACATCCTCAATGGTGTCGTCATTCACGTCATGCCCATCGTCCTCGGCCTGTTCCCTTGCGGCCTCGTCGCCCTTGTCAATGCGGGGAGTGGCATTTCCGCTTTCGTTATCGGTTTCTCCCTTACGGAAATCGTTGAACGCCCGCTTATTGCCGTTTCGGCGCGTAGCCCCATTGGCGGCGCTCATGTCCTCGTCGTCACTGGCCTCGAACTCGGCGTCGTTCTGGACGTGCTTGTCCCAGCGGTGCTCGGTCATGCGGACATCCTTGTTCTCGTCCTCGTCGAGGTCATCCAGTTCGGCCTCTTCCTCGTCTGTCATACCGCCGAATGGCCTCCGCGGCACATCCTGCAGCTGCACCGACGGGGCTGGTCCCGTCTGGCGGAGGTTGTCAATGACGGCAGCTGTGATCTTTTCCAGATACTCCCTGCTATTGGAGTTTTCCATGTTGGACGACCGAACGTTCAGTTCAAAGTCCGGAGCATAGTACTGAATGTTGATTAGTTTGAGTCATGTGCATGGTTATAGTCAAGGCGTACTTCATAGTATTCGTTAAAGGGCAGCTCACGATCCATGTGCTCACCAACAAGGACCCCAGTCTCAAACGCCCAAGTGCGAGCAACGTTTCTCATGGTGTATCCACCGCCGCCGAGGACCAACGTTGGAAGGCCGAAGCTCTTAACAAAGTTGACGCAATTGGCATGGCCATCCATGCTGAGGTTGAAGCAGCCCAGCCGATCGCCAGACAAGCTGTCACCGCCGCATTGCAGGACCACAGCCTCTGGCTGGTAGTACTTCATGACGTTTTCAATGACTGGTTCGAAAATCGACTTGTAAGACTCGTCGGTGATGCCGTCGCGAAGGGGGAAGTTGACCGAGTAGTTCTTGCCCTGGCCGATGCCGATATCCCTAAGCTCGCCAGTGCCAGGGAAGTACTCGCCGTACTTGTGAAACGAGACAGTCATAACGCGATCGGTGGTGTAGAAGGCCTCTTCCACGCCGTCGCCGTGGTGGACATCAATGTCGATGTACAGAACGCGCTTCATGAATCGCAGGAGTTCGAGGATGCCGAGAACAATATCTGTCGCGTAGTCAGTATAAAGAACTGCAGGAGAAACCGTGCAGCACTCACCGTTAACATAGCAGAAGCCACTGGCTTCGCATTTTTTGGCGTGGTGGAGGCCCCCAGCCCAGTTGATGGCAATGTCGCATTTTTGTCGGTTGAGGCGTGCTGCGCCTTCCATGCTTCCGCCGGCGCTGATGCCGCAGAACTCGAACAGGCCGTCAAAGACGGGGCAGTCATCGCCAACATTGTACTTACCCTGCTCACGCATGTAGCCGTCCATGTTGTCTGGCGTGACCTTCTGGAGGAAGTCGATGTAGTCGTCGGTGTGAAACTGGGTCATCTCACCACGGGTCGCGGGCTTGGCACGCTGAGGACAGGTCAGCTGCTGCCAGAGGACGCGGCCGGTGGCTGCGCATCACCGAGGGGGTCACTAACGTAAATCTCCATTTTCTGGTAGAGGTCGTATTGCATGATCAAGCTATGCGCCAGACGAATGCGATGAGGCTTCATGGGGTGGCCGGTGACATAGGCATAGTTACCAATATCGGAATCGTAAAAGTAGGCCACCTTCTTTGGCGAGCAGCCATTGAGGGCCACAGAGCCCAGTTGGGCCATGCTGGAGTCGCCCATGGCTACAGACGTCGGCCCGAGGATCCTAGCGTAGGTTGTCGAACGCGGGGAGAGTAATTCGCAGCGTCAATAGTGATGTGTGCGTATCCCTGGCAAGTTGAGCGCTGATGCCTCAAAGAGAGCGTCGCATGGTCGTCCGAGGACACTGGGAGGGAGCTTCTGAGGGATGGCGGGAGTGATGAAGAAGCGCGAGGCGCGACAACGGCTCCAGAAGAAACAGCGGATTAAAGTTGGGGCGGCGCGGCTCGACGAGCGTCATTTTCAGCCACAGCATTTGTTCTGGCCGCGTACCGAAGCCACAGACCTGTTTGTTAGCGTGAGGCTGGTGTGGCTCAGCTCGGCTCAGAGCCTAGCCACACGTGACATGACCCGCTCCCTGGCAGGCTACCGCAGTGCTGCGTCAACACGCTCTCGACCAGGCCACACCCAACGACCGACCGCGTCACGTCGCGGATTGCAAGCCGTACCTCGCGACCGTGGTCCTTTTATCACATACCCTCAACGACGAACCGGCTGCGACATGGAGCGGTTCAGGAACCTGTTGGGCGGCAGCGGCATGGGCATGGGAGGAGCTGCCCATGGCACGGTATGCCTCTCACCGACGCGCGCACATGCGGGCTTCGAGCTCGAAAGCATGGGCTTGCGTGGACGGACGACGCTAACGGCTGCCCCTACCAGGATAACACGAACCTCATTGACAACTCCGAGACGGTCTACATCTCATCACTGGCGCTGCTGAAGATGCTGCGACACGGCCGTGCGGGTGTTCCCATGGAGGTCATGGGTCTGATGCTGGGCGAGTTTGTGGATGATTTCACCGTCAAGGTCTTGGACGTGTTTGCCATGCCCCAAAGCGGAACCGGCGTCAGCGTTGAGGCTGTCGACCCCGTCTTCCAGACCAAAATGATGGACATGCTGCGGCAAACGGGAAGGCAAGCTCGGACAACCCTGAACAAGACAATCCTTTGCATCACAGCTAACGATGGTGGCAGGCCCGAGTCCGTCGTGGGCTGGTACCATTCGCATCCCGGGTTCGGTTGCTGGTTGTCTTCGGTTGATATCAACACCCAACAGTCCTTCGAGCACCTGAACCCCCGCGCCGTTGCTGTCGTCGTCGACCCCATCCAGTCGGTCAAGGGCAAGGTCGTCATCGACGCCTTCCGGCTGATCAACCCTCAGCTTTTAATGATGGGACAGGAACCCCGTCAGAGCACGAGCAACCTCGGTCACCTCAACAAGCCTTCGATCCAGGCCCTCATCCATGGCCTCAACCGACACTACTACTCGATCGCCATCAACTACCGCAAGACCGCACTCGAGGAGAACATGCTGATGAACCTGCACAAACACGTCTGGACCGAGGCACTGCAGATGGACGACTTCCGATCGGAAGGAGACAAGAACAAAGAGCGACTGCAGCGATTGGTCAGCCTCGCTGACGGCTACGAGAAGCGTGTCAAGGAGGAGACGGAGCTGACCAAGGAACAACTCAAGACCCGATACGTGGGAAAGCTCGACCCGAAGAAGCACTTGGAGGATGTTGGCCAAGAGCTCATCGAGGACAACATCGTCTCCGTCTCTAGACAGATGATCGGCAAGGAAGCCACGATGCCCAAGAAGGAAGGCCCTGCTGGCGCAAGCGGGCAGGCCAATGGTGATCATATGGACACGGAGGAAGAGTTATAAGGGATCGCAGATCACATGACTTCTTGGGGTATCGGGCCTTGCGTTGTAAGATTTACTAGGCGTTATAGGCGGTCGGGTGAGACGATTAGAGGCCTATCCATGTCACTGGCGTCGTTTTACGTTGGCAGTCTTTGTTGTTTGCGATTTGTGTGCTGAACAAATGTGCAGTGCAACCGCTCCGCCGACGCTGTTCGACGCGGCTTTGTTCTCTGAAGTCGGTTCGACCTGAAAGAAGGAAGTGTTCACACTCTGTTCAGGGCAGAACCCAGCGCAAACGGAAAGGAATCCTATTCGAAACCTGCTTAAATTCTCGATTCGATCGCTCATCTCGCTCTACCTTCCTTCTGGCCCCTTTCCATCTCAACACATCGTGTTGACGCTGCAGCTCCACCCCTGATCTTGCTCAGTCTACTGTGCCGCTGGCCAAGATCGCCTCAGCTCGTCGAAAGGAGCTTACAATCTCACCGGCGCTCCACACGTCATGTCTTTGCGCAGCTTCTTCCGGTCCGTGTTTGGCGGGCTGTCCTGTTCGCCCGGGCGGGACGACGCCGACGACAAGAGACAGGCGCGGCGCAGCTCGCCGCCGCGGGTTGCGCTCAGCTTCTCGGAGGACCCGGAGTATTGGCAGAAGTGGTCGAAGGAGTCCATGAATGGGCTCACGGCGACGAAGGACAGGCGGCGGTCATCGGTGCGGCAGGCTGGTCCTGTGGCGCCGGCTCGGCTCTCGTCCACTGCTGTCCGGGGTTCCGCGTATACCCCTTCGGCGAGGACATACACCAGCATGCTGCCGAAGGTTGCCCAGAGCGCGCGCATAGCTCAGCCAACTGGCCGTGAGATACCGCGGGGACAGGCACCTGGTCGAACCCAAGCCCGGGCCCGGCAAGGCGCTTACACGGGACCAAGGTCCCAAGACGCCGCCACGCAACAAACGGCACCAAGGGTTACGTTCGACAATGCCAAGAGGCGGTCTGCTGTTGACAGTAGACAGCCCGCCGTTAACGCCAGGCAGCTTGCTGTCAACAACAGGCCGAAGGCTCGGGCCCCAAAACCATTAAACCAACGGACCGTGATTCTGCTGTCGAGCAATCCTACCCAGAGGTCTGAGCCGCCGCAGGTTGCCCAGATTACCCCCAGGGCACAGGCGTCTAGCCATCATGGCCGCCTGCCGCAACCATCCACTCGGATGAAACCCATGGCTGAGACGAAGGCATCGAACAAGCCCATGTCACGACCATCATCCTATGTCGCTAGAGCAACCTCGGCGGCTTCGAAGCCACCCTCTCGGCCGAGCAGTGGCGCGACTCTGAACCTCCATGGACAACCACACGTACAACGCAACAGCAGCGCTTCAACGCGGTCCGTAGGCGTACGAACATCCACCACGTTTGAAAGTATGTCCCGCGAGGCCATCTGCGAGGTCGTCGACGGCATCGGCGAGATCTTCGCGCACATCCCCTACGCCGTTTGCGGCCACGCCGCCATGGTCTACTACGGCAACACGCTCCACACGCCCGACCACGTCAGCATCGTGTGCCCGATGTCGTCGCTCGACGCGCTCATCGGCTGGGCCCAGGCCAGGGCGCTCGGCATCTGCGCGCGCTTCTCCAAGGCCTTTACGTACACGACGGCCGACGGCGTCGAGCGCTGCGTGCGCGTGCTCGGGTACGTAAAGTTCGACCGGCTGCGCCGCGTGCGCCTGGGCCCCAGCCTCGCGAGCGTGCTCACGCTGCCGGTCCTCGCGGACAGCATGGCGTGCGACTACGTCGTGGCGCAGCGCGAGGACGACCACCGCGGCATGGTGCAGCGCGCGCGGGACATTTGCTGGCTGATGCGCCGCATCGTCGAGGTCGGCGGCGAGGAGCAGCGCCTGACGGTCGAGAGCGCGGGCTTCTTTGGGCGCCTCGACTTCCTGGAGCCGTTCTCGCTGGCGTATGAGCGCGCGGTGCCCCTGATGGAGAGGGCTGGGCTGGATCTCGCGTCCATACCGGGGTTCAACCCGCCGGCGCTGATCATGCCCGCGATGCCGGAGCCCAGAAGGATCGGGGAGGTCAAGGTACGCGCAAGGAGGCACCGTCCGGCAACACACGCTGACGGCTCTGCTGTAGGCACCATAGCGGCTGTCCCAGACGGAACAACCAAAGGCGAGGCGCAAAGATACCGAGAGGCCGTGGCGGTGGCAAGAGCAGGAAAAGCCCAGGCGAGACAATCTCGTGAAACCATTGGGCTTTTCCGACTTGTGCGGTTTGCACGAGCTGTTGTGAGGTTTCAACGCATGGGGGACATCTTCCGCACCAAGCAAGCACGGAGCGCATGTCCACCGCTCGTCATCAACCGAGTAAAGACCACGGCCAAGGGCACCCCATACACTCACCGCAAGTCCGCCACGGCGCTCAAGGGGGCGGCGGCGTCCAAGATCCCCCGCTACGCAAGCGGCGGACAGACTCTGCGGCGGACATGTTATGGCACCTCCACGCCAACCGCCCATCAAAGCGTGGACGCCTGTTCGGAGAGACGGGCGCGGACTTGGGATGGCGAGATGGACCTCGTGCTTGGTGAAAACATTGTGTTCTGTCAATGATGGAAGCTTTACAATGGCTTGGATCCCCGTATCGTGTTGAACACGCACAGGTAGGGATTGCAACCGGTGGACGACGGCGTGAGGGTTATATGTTGTACTGTACCAACAGGGGACTTGGGAGACAGCCGGCCTGTCCGGCGTTTGGGCAATCTTGGACAACACTGCACATACCGACACAGCGAGGTGCATGAGAGGGCTTGCTTGGGTTGAATTGAGGAGTTTACAACGGTATTTAACATGATCATAATTATACTCACAAGCCTCCGCTCAACCAATCAGCTCCGCCCCCACCGTGACCGCATGAATTCAAGTTCAGAACTCAGCATCACAAGGAAAGCAAGCATAAGGATAGCTTTGGCCAGACTCGCGCGCCAAGTTACGCGTCCTCTTGTTTCCTGGGCAAGTCCCCTTTTTAATCTAATTCAAAGAATTTCTTTCCGTTGCGCCTCAACTCCCTTCCACCGTCCAGTCGTCGGTATAATAGCAGTATGCCTGCTCTGTTAACGATCTAGAATATAGACTTGGGCAAGGTAGATTGTTCATTTCCACTTCTCGCTCATGTTCCTTCCTGCTTGTTCCTCTAGGTTCCCACCCGACCCTGACTTGGCCCACAGTTAGTACTACTTCGTCATGAGAAGCCCTCGGGTCACCATGTCAGAGCACTCAAGGCAAACGATTCAGGTCAGATTGTAGAACGACATGAAATCTCTTTAAGACATTCTTCCAACAGGGTGCTCGTCGCGGTTAAGAAGTGCCCAAACTCCGTGCGAATGTATATGTCGCCCTCCGTATGTGACACGATGCAGAACTGCCAGCCTCTCCAGCTCCTCGTTTACAACCACAAAGAACCCTCATGAAAACTCAAAAACCTTGAAGACAGTCCACTGACATATCCCAGTCTCCTGCACTGGCCAAGTACTCCAAACGCCGCTATTATGACGTCAATACCCTCAACTTGGCCGCGTGGCCGAGCCAATCCGCTCTCGCTGGTGGACGGACGGTTTTCATCACGCACGCAGACCCACTCGCCTTCGCTTCAAGTGCAGATTATCATCCACAGGATGGCCAAGTCAGGCATCGGCAGACGGTTCCGGCCCGCGGAGTCGCCTTGGGAGGCGGATTCACACCACAGCAGCAAGCTGCGCCGCACGGGGTGCCCACGTCCTCGACGAATTGGTCATTAATCTGGGTGGGCTCCTATGCCCCCATGGCAGGGACTTTCTTGCCTCGCTTGCCCAGTAATGTCGCGTTGTCGAGATTCAGCTCGAAGGCCCCTTTCTGTCGATTTCGATCCCTGACTTGCTGTCGTGCCGCAGCCGTCACGGTGGCCGAGTGCTGACCATAGCCCTTGTCGCCGGCGCGATGCAGCTCGCGTCCCCGGGCTTGTTCTTGATCCCGAATGTTGGCGTTGCGCATGCTCTGTTCCAAGGCGTGAGTCGCGTTAGGCTTCTGGCCGACGCCATGGTCAATCTGCATGCGATCATCCTCTTCATCCTCCTCGTCGAGGCCACCGAGAGGCTTTCCGCCTCCAGCCCTGGATCCAACCTGCTGTCGCCTCTTTCCTTCCTCTTCTTGGCGATGGACGGCGTAACTGACGTCAAAGACCTCGCGGAGGTTGACGGCCCCGGGAGACCGGAAGTCGTAGCGTTTGCCAGTCTCCTCAAACTTGCTCGCGCCAAAGGCCCGGAGCACCTCTGACTTCTTCTTCTCCTCGCGGGGAGTCGGACCGCTTGCTCGGATCCAGGGGTGGGCAAGGAACGCCTTGATGGTGTACCGCTTCTCGGGGTCGACGGTCAAAAGATGCGTGATGAGGTCCTTGGCCGAGCCGGAGATGTCATCCCACCACGGCGACAGGAAGGTGTACTGCCCCTTGGCGACCTTTTCGGTGAGGGCCTCGATGCTCTCGTCGTAGAAGGGCGGGAACCCGCAGAGCAGCGTGTACAGGACACAGCCCAGAGCCCACATGTCGACCGACTTGGAATACCGCTCATCCTTGACGATTTCAGGGGCGGTGTAGCCGACGGTGCCACAAGGTGTCATGGTTTGACTCTCCCACACGATCTTGGAGAGGCCGAAGTCGGCAATCTTGATGTCTCCAATGCCGCCGGCGCCCTCGCCGGGGATGAATTCGCCCTCATCAACCTTGTCCTCATCGCCGGGCTGCTTGGGCTTCGGGATCTTGGCCGGGACAAAGGGTATAGGGCTGAAGAGGATGTTTTCCGGCTTGATGTCCCTGAACGCGGTCAGCCGCGCTCGGTGCACCGAGGGTGTCATGGGGTATTCCCAGCACCAACGCCGACGCCACGGCTGCATACTTACCGATGAACCACGCCCCTTTCCTCATGCAGATACTCCAGGGCCTTGGCCACCTTGATAATGACGTGCCGCGACAGCTCCTCGCTGAAGTACGTCAGGCGAACAATCTGGTGGAACAGCTCGCCGCCGGGCGCAAGCTCGAGGACGATGTAGTAGTACTGCTTGGACTCGGAAAAATCGATGAGCTTGACGATGTTGGGGTGATCGAGCTGGCGCATGATCTGAACCTCTTTCAGGATATTCGACCGCTATTACTCGAGTCAGCTTGACCGTCGGTCCCAAGGCTGGCAGCGGCAACGCCTTCGAAACTCGAGACTGATGAGGAAAGGTTTCTCGCACCTCTGCAGCTTTCGGAACCCTTTTAAAATCCGGGTGTAAATGGTTATTTCTCTATTCCAGGGATGAGTCCCCGAGCCTGGTGAGGTTGGAACGGGAAACCGAGCAGCACAAGGGAACGGGAACATGGCAAGGCAAGAAGAAGAAGAAGAAGATGAAGAAGAAGAAGAAGAAGAAAAGGCGAGCCGGCCACACTCACCTGCATGCTATTCATCTCGTACTTGCGGACGACTTTGATGGCGACCTCGCCGCCATCGCCTTGCAGGTCGCGGGCACGGTAGACGTTGCTGAAGGCGCCGTCACCCATCTTCTCGACCAGCTCCCAGCGCTCCAAGCCCGGGTAGCGCGGGAACTTGGCCTTGCTTGCATTCTCCTCGGCAACGAGCTGCTTGAGCTCTGCCTCGTCGACCCGCTTGGTCTTGGTGCCAGCCTTTTGCTGGGCAGGCTCGACGTGGTTAGCGGCGGCTCGGTTCTGGGCATCTAGAAGCTCCTTGGGCGGCGGCGGGTGGCCGTAGGCCGGTCCCGAGGCGTGCATTTTCTCGTCCAGCACAGGCTGAGGCGCTGGGGGAGGCGAGGGGTCATTCCGGCGCGGGGCCTCTTCGTTCACGTTTGTCGCACGCGCTTGTTTGCCTAGAGAGGAGGAGGCAGCGAAGTCAGAAGTCAGAAGCCGGGGAGACATGGGCCCCCGTGGTTTGGCGAGACCCTGGAGGGGGGTAACAATACGTGATGCCGTCATCTAGACCAGGGGTGGCGGTGGGCCATGACGGGGAGACGGGACAGCACATACCATGGCGGATGAAGTTCTTGAGCTGTTGCATGGTAGACATGACTCTACCTGGAGGGCGCTGCTGACGAGCGGCTGCGCAGCAAAGCGTGCAAAGACCGGGCGACTACGATTATATCGAACTGTGCGTCTCTCCTTGCTGGAGGTCGGCTCGCGGTGTCGTCGGGAAGACAGAGGCGGCCCCGAAGGGTACCACTCGCGCGCGGGCGCACAGAGGGGACAAGCACCGGCGTCCAAGGCGCAGTCGAGCCGATTGCGACTGGCAGAGGGAGGGATTGGACGGGACGAGGGACGAGGGCGAGGGCGAGGGCGAGGGCGAGGGCG
>NRSZ01000237.1:963-17435 GCA_002901185.1 Tolypocladium capitatum
CTCTGAAGCCTCCGCGAGACCACCATCGTACGTCTGCGAGTTGGTCAGCAAATAAAGGTCATTGTGCGAAACATTCAGCGAACCCACCTGCCCCTGCCGTATGTGCGCCACCAGCTTGTCGACATCAATATCCTCCACCCAGCCCTCGTCTCCGGGCTCAACACGCCCCCTCAGCATCCACCGAATGCAACTCGCCAGGTAGCTGTGCCGCATGTCCCTCCCACCAACCGCCTCGCCATCCCACAGAACCTGTCCAAAGCTGCCGTCCTCTCGCTGCAGCTTCTGCAGCCACCTCAGGAGCTGCCTCCGCCGCACGCCCGTAAAGGCAGCCCGTGCCTCCGTTTCCGACCCCGCGGCCACGCCGAGCAGGAGCAGGGCGAAGAACGTCGCCGCGAGGTTCGCCGATCCCTTGAAGGCATCATGACCGGACAGGGAATGGGTCGGGCTGCCGCAGAATCCGCCGTCGGGGTGCTGCAGGCTCAGGACCCAGGCTCGGATGGAAGAGCGGTCCTTGGCTGAGAGGGGCACGGAGAGCAGGTCCAGTGCCGAGACGATGAAGTAGGCGAATGTGAGCCGCGTGGAGTCGTTTGAGGTGTACGGAGACGGGAGGCATGTGCCGTGGCAGCGCTGCCAGTACTTGACGTGCCTGGCCTTGTCCAGGACGGACTCTTGCGCGATCATCCTGCGATACGCCCCCAGCTGAGTGAGGACGATCCAGGGAACTGATTCGTTTACGGAAAGAAAGACAGTGGTGACTTTATTCTCAGGTCATGGTATGGAAAACGGAGACCATAAAAACAAAGGAAAGTTCACAATCCTTTAAAGAGAAATCATGTCGCTGGCCGTCGTCTTGAGATGAAGCTTGCCATCCGTCACAAACGCGCCACACCTAATCCGTACTCACCGCCACACCACGTCAGCCACACAGCCCCAGTTCCCCTAGCGTCGCGCGATAAGCGATAAGGGAGCAACGTGGCCAGGCACGAATGACGCCACCATCGCCCGACATGGGCTTCTCTGTTTATTACTCGAAACATCCCTTAATTAACAACACCTTGCCGTCCCGTCGTCGCACCCGTCACGCAAGCCCACGCCTGGACGAGCTTGTTTGTGGCCTGTGCGTCTTAGTCATTCATCACTACGAAGTACGGAGTACGAGGCCTGCGTTTCACGATCGGGGGCACGCGCCGACAAGTCCGAAGCCCTTCGCGACGGATTCCATTCCTTATCCGTCCTCGACAATACACGCCGGCTCTCGACGACTTCGCGCCAATTGCTTGTGCCCCCGAGCAGGTTGCCCGCCATGCCGCTCATCGCCTCCAAGACCATCATCGTGTCCATCTCCCTCTTCCACATGACGCTCGCCTTCTTCTTCCTCACGAGCCCGCGCACGGTCAGCGACCAGGTTCTCGTGTACGTCATGGGCGAGAGCATGGGCATTGTAAGGGTCCCTATGATTGCTTCGGATGCTGCTCTACAAGGACGTAGACGCTAACGCTGGACCTGTGCAGCCCATGTCCCGCGGCTTCGATGCGCAGAGCCCTGCGCTGGCCTTTCTCGCCGTCGTCCTCGCCATGTTCGGCCTCAGCGACCTCGTCTCGTTGTCCATGCCCGAGGAGCTCGGCTCGCTGTACTACTGGGGCACTCAAGGTTCGTCTCCCGGATTCCTCCATTTCCCTCATCCTCCACACCCAACCACTGACACACACTCTCCCACAGCGCCGCTCCGCTCGTTCTTCTCCATGCTCCTCGTCTTCTACTCGTACTTCCTCGGCCCCTCGTCCCCCGTCTACGGCTCCTCCTCGCGCATACCACCGCTCGCTGGTTCGTCCTACACCGCCTCCGGCTGGGGCGGCGATGCCCTCAAGAACCGCGTCTTCTTCACCTTCATGTTCCTCGAGATGATCACCTGGTTCTGGATCTGGGTCACCCTGCGTGAGGAGCGCCACGGCGTCGTCGAGAGGATGCGCAAGCAGCGCTCCGGTTAGGCGGTCTTGGTAATGTAAACAACTATACGAGGTGCTGGGGGAAATGTAAGAGATGTGACATGGTTAATGCTGCTTTTGCATCGGAGTATGGAATAAGCCAGTGGCGGCATTGCATTGGGGGACCCGGCGTGGAACAAACCAGCGTACTACATCCATTAATCGGACAATATACACACCAACGAGCACTCAGACACGTCGCACTGGGCAAACATATGCTACAATGCCAACAGTAAACCACACTTTGGTATCCATAGTTACAACCGGGTATATCTGTACAGCTTCTCTGCCCCCCACACTAACCGCATCCTTACAGTCTTTCTAACAAAGGAACCAGGGCCCTCCCTCCCCAAAGATAACACGTTGCGCTGACAAGCTCCCAACAACCTTTCGTCCCGTGCCGCCAATAACGTCAGATGGGTATCTGCTCCCCCTAGTCCCTCCTGTTACAAAAGGAAAAAAAAAAGCTCCGTCTCGTCTATCTGTCATTAAGCCGTAGTGGGAGCCGCACGCGGTTCCGGAGACGATGCCTGGGCGGCTGCTGCCTCGGTGTGCGCCGCAGTAGCCGAGCCGTTCACGCTCAAAGCCGGTGCCGGCTCCTTATCCTCGATAATCTGCTCCTCAATCCTCTCCCCCGGTCCGCGGACAATGGGGTCAAACGTCTCGACGTCTTCGAACTCCTCTCCGGGCTCCTCGGCCATCATGTTCTCGTCCTCTTCCTGGATGGTAATCTCCCCGGAGCGGCGACCCAGGGCTGAGCCGCTGCCGCTGCGAGAATGGGCACCGGAGCCGCCGCTCCCATGTCTGCCGCTGGCCCCCGTTCCGCCAAACTTTAGCGTCGGACCCTTGAAGAGGTTCTTCTTCCGCTTGGCAAAGAGCACACCGGAGGAGAATGGATTCGGGGATCCCGGCGGCTCCGGATGGCTGCTGGGCATTCCCTCATTATACAACTGGAGGGGTGCAGGGGCGGGAGATCCGAGAACGAGGCGGATGTTGGACGGAAACGAATTTGCCGTCGGGGTCGCAGGGAGCACCTTGACCGAGTGATGCGGTGACTGGCCGCGAGCAAGCGGCGTCTTGCACGTCGATACAGACCCCGTAGAGCTTGTCGACGACGCCTTGGAGTGGGAATGATGGTGGTGGTGTATCGAACGAACCGAAGACACCGAGGACGACGTCGACTTCCTGCCCCTCAAGCCGGCCGAAGACCGACGGACGGCGGTAGACCGCGGCGTCAGGGGCGAGGGCGAGAGAGACAGTCTCTTGTACGAGTGCGACGTGGAAATGCGCGGCCGGAGAGGCTGCATATACGCCGAGGCCGACAGGGACGACGACCGCGGGGTGGTGCCTCCGTTGGCAGCGTTGCCGCCCTGCGCGGCAGGGTGTCCCTTGGCGACATGGCCGTTGGCGACGACCCCCTTGGGCAGCGGCGCCGTGGCCTGAGCTCCAGGAGAGCCTGCGGCCGGATACTTGCTCGTCTGCGGCCGCGGGCTGGCGTCCTTGCTGCTTTTACCACTGGAGGCCTTGAGGTGCAAGTTTGGCGTGCTGCGACTCGTATGCCTCTCGTGTCGGTGGCGCCGTCTCGTCGTGTTCTCGATGAACCAGTGCGTCCAGTTCTTCCAGTGCGCGATGATGGCCTGGCTGGGCTTCTTTTTCGTCTTATGCTGTCCGTTTGCCTCGGGAGGATGCTGTATATTCGAAGCGTTGCTCGCGTTGTTCCTAACAATGGTGTCCGACGTGGTGACCAGGTGCAGTGTCGATCCGCGAGATCTAGCACTTCGTATGAGTCCCTCCTTTGGCGGCGGAATTGGCCGACGCTGGCGAGAAGTAGAGACGGAGCGGATCGAATCCTTGTCAATCGGAGTCGGAGGCACGTCATCGTGGATGGATCCTCCGCTCTCTCGGTTGGCCTCGGGCAGCTGGGGCAAGTCTGAAAAGGCAAAGTCGCCATAGTAATGCGCGCTCCTGCGCTCGCTTCTGCCTCGACTTCTCGACCCGTTGGACTCGCCCATCCTGACGAACTGCCTCGTGAGTCCGCCGTCCTCTTCGACGTTTTGAAGCGTGGGCGCCATGCGCTCGAGTCGGCTCGACGCGGCGGAGAGACGGCGCAGGCTCCTCTCCACCTCCTTTTCCTTTCTCTTCTTCTCCCGCCGGCGCATCTTGCGCTCCTCCTTTTCCAGAAGCAGGGTCCACCAGCCAGACAGCGCATCGCACTTTTGCGCCAAGACGCTCTCCACGACCGCGTCAATGTCCACGCCCGCGCTGCGCATTCGCTGCAGGCAGTCCTTTTCCAGGGCCGTGGAGAAGGGCGGCTGCGCCTTGACGCCGAGAATCGTCTGCTGCGCCTGCGCGTGCTCGGCTAGGAACGGGTGGGCGAGGACATCCTGCAGAGTGGGACGAGGAAATGGACGCTTCGAGAGCAGTGACTTGAGCAAGGGGATGGCCTCGGAGGGGAGATGCTCGGGATAGGCCGGTTCTTCGGAGAGGATCCTTGTCCGGGTGACGTTGTCGTCGTCGTCGTCGAAGGGCAGCTCTCCGCAGAGCAGGGCGTACAGAATGATGCCCAAGCTCCAGACGTCGACCTTTTCGCCGGCATACTTTTCGCCGCGAAGCATCTCAGGCGCGGCGTAGCAGATGGTGCCGCAAAACGTCTGCAGGTAGTTGGTCCTACCCTCGTATTCCCGCGTGAAGCCAAAGTCGACGAGCTTGACGTTCTCGTGCCTGTCGAGGAGGATGTTTTCGAGCTTGAGGTCGCGGTGGACGCAAGATTGCATGTGCACGTAGGCCACGGCGCCGACCAATTGGGCAAAGATCTTTTGGACCTTGTGGACGGCGAGGGGGCCGTGTTCGAGGAGGTAGTTGTACAGCTCATCGCCTGCGGGGCGGGCGTCGTCAGCCGTGCTCCCTCCGGGCATGCATCGACGGACGGGGCAACGTACCAGAGCAGTACTCCAACACCAGCCAGACCAGGTTCTCCGTCACGATGACCTCGTACAGCCTGGCAATGTGAGGGTGGACAAACTGGCGGTGGTGGTGTATCTCGCGGGCGAGGTTCGAGTCGTCTTTGTGGGCCGACTTGAGGACGACCTACGGGCCGCGGTCAGCAGCCGACACTTGCAGGCGGGGATGGAGCATGGACGCGTGCCTTGGAGCCATTGGTGAGCTTGTGCGTGGCCAGGTACACCTTGCCAAAGGAGCCCTTGCCGATCAAGCGGCCGAGGGTGTAGTTGCCGACCGACTTGAGGTCGTTGGTCGAGAACTCGCTGCGGGAGGCACTTGGGTCAGCGTGGGGAGCGAGCGACGATGGGTAGGCAGGCAGCCAGGGGAGGGAGGGTGGGACGCACTCCAACAACTGTTGATAAGAGTTGGCAAGCTGGACGTTGGCTCCATCAGCATGTCTCGTTCTCGTTCTCGCGGCCCGGACCCAGTCCAGGAAACCAGATGCAAGCAATCCCACCTTTGCCTTGCGTCCGTGGGCGTCGGCGAACTTCCCCTTTACCGGCTGCATGCCTCGCGTCGCGTCCCGCGCCAGGTGGTCGCGCCGCCGATGGAGATGTGGGTTTCGAGGTGCAAAGGACAAACAACGGGTTCGGTCGTCACAGCGCCAACGAGGGCCAAGGTCGCGACGGCGCGCGGGCCTCGACTCGGGCTCGGGCTCGGACGCGGACTCGGCGGCGTTGGCTTCTTCCTTCAGCGTCGGAGCGTGCCGCTGGCGACTTCAGGGCCAGCCATTCGCCGGCCAGGCGGTTGCGGCGGCGCGAATTGGCGAGATGCGGGTGCGTGCGCGCGCGGCGGTTCAACAAGGGGCTGGGTTGTTCCAGGCGATGAAGCTGCGAGAAGTTGGATTCGAGGATGGGGAAAAAGGACGAGATGCCACGAAGTAACTTGGGATTATTACGGAGCATCAAGGATGCACTCCAAGGTTGGTGGACATGGGGCTCAGGGCTGGGCTGCGCTTGGGCTGGGGGCCATCGAATTGTCGGTCTGTCGGGGTGCCCAGCGCCCAGGTAGCGTCGAGGTACCCCGTCGCCGACGCCCGGCGGCGGTGCCACTGCTGGCGGCGCAATTCCGGCCGCCGAGCGACGTCCGGGGTACGTGCTGCGTCTAGTGTTGTCATGCTCCCGCCCGCCCGGCGAATGAGCTCATCAACCTGGTGCAATCATCAGCCAGCAGCCAACCACCATGTCGTGCGTTGGATATATTTAGCACAAGAAGCCCTGAATGCGCGGGCCGTGCAGGCGCGACAACCGGCCGCGCAGCCGGTTCCGTCTAAGCCGATGCTCTCCTCTTGCAAGCCTGTCCGTACTTCGTACGGAGTAGCAGAGTTTGATCAATGGCGTGTAGCTCGAGGCCATCGTTTCCTGCGCTGCATTGGTTACATGCAGCTTCAACCGGACAAAGCGTGCCATGTCTCGGTGGCGTCACAGTTCACGTCCGCGATTAGTGTACCCGAGCCTCGGCTTAGTAGTACTGAAACAATCCTTTGCTGCGAGACGCCGCCTACCAAGTACCCATCTCACCCTTCCTTCCCGTCATCTACCGAGTACTCTGCAACCAGTTGCGCCTCTTCTGCATCTTGACCCTCCCCCAAAACTCCGACCATGCTGAGACACCCAACAGTGCCGACAGGACCCCAAGAAGACGTCCCCGTCCCATGCCATGCGTGCGCGCCATTACTATAATACACTTATCCCAAACTGCCGTGGCGATATTGAGACAGACGACAAGAGACCCGGGCAAAACGTAGACGCCGGCCGCCCATGCACATGCCCCTTTCAGCGTTTCCTCGTGTCCTTGCCCTTTTTCTTCCCCTTCTTCTTGTCCTTTGGCAACTCCAGCTTCGTGTGTTTGAGCTGCTCGGCCATGATGCCGAGCATGTACTCGTCAATGTTGCCCATCGTGTCGCCCCAGGCATTGCACTCCGTGCCCTCGTCCATCTGTATCGAGTCTGCCCCGTCGAGCACGCTGCCGTCGAGCACCGACTTGCCCGACGGCGTTCCCTGCCGTGTCGTCGAGGCACCCGAGGCCGGACCACCCGGCTTCTCGGTAAAGTCGGCGTCGTCTGCCTGGATTTCCCGCTCGGCGACGCGAGCAGCAGCCACGTCTTCTCGGTCCTCTGCCTGCTCAAGCACCCTGCCGACCGTCCTTTGGTCGCTGTTGGTCCCCGGCCCGCCCAGCACGCGGTCCAACGCTGCGTCCGCGGCAGAGACCCCCTCGCTCGTGAAATCCACCTTGGCCTCGAGAACGTCCCTGACCGAGACGCGATTGAAGTAGTCGGTGGTGAACTCTCCTTCTTGAATCACCACGTCGTCGAGTATCTGCTTCTGCGACGCCTTGCGCAATATGTTGGCTTCGATGGTGTGCTCGCTGATGAGGCGGTAAATGTGCACATCGCGCGTTTGGCCGATTCGATGGCATCGATCCTGACACTGCTTGTCCATGGCTGGGTTCCAGTCTTGGTCGTAGAAGATTACCGTGTCGGCGCCCGTGAGGTTGATTCCCAGCCCACCCGACCTCGTGGACAGGATGAAGCACAGGATGCGAGGGTCGTTGTTGAACCGGTCCGTCAGGATCTGACGCTGCTCCACCTTGGTCGCTCCGTCGAGGCGCAGATACTTGTGCCCGTGGATGTTGAGGAACTGCTCCAGGATATCCAGCACCTTGGTCATTTGCGTGAAGATGAGGGCGCGGTGACCGCCGGCTTGCAGTCTGCGAAGCAGCTTGTCCAGCACCTGGAGCTTGCCGCAGTCGTATTGGAGTAGACGCTTATCGGGAAACTGGATGCTGAGCCGCATCCGAGCCTCGTGCCAGGGATCAGCTGGGGGCACCCTTGGCAGGAACGGTGCCCATCGAACGGGGGCCGACAGCTTCAGGTTTTCCTCGACGAACGACTCAATCCCTTTGGGGCCCAACATGAACGGCTCCAGGTCTCGAGTCACCACCGCTGGCGTCACGCACGAAAACTTTTCAATCGTCGTCTTGAAGCTGTCGGCACGCTGGTCTAGCGTCGGAGTCAGGGCGCCGATCAAGGTCGAGTCGTCCTCGAACCAGGCCATTATCTTGCCGGGGACTCTCGGCCGCGGACGCCAAGGGCGTTTGAATCCGTCAATCGACACCAGATCGATAATGTTCTTGCCATATATCGGTCGCTGCTGGCGGCGTAGCGCATTGAGGTACACGCAATGCTGCAGCTCCTCGAACCTATCCCACCGGGATGCGCTCTCGAGGTAGGCAATGTTCGACTCCACCGTCGACGGATCGAGGTTTGTGCAGGCCCCCTGAGCCCTGGTCTTCTGGGCCTCCCTGAGATCCATGAGTGCCCGATGTGAGCTCAGTTGAGCGATGCGCTCCGCCTCCACGCTCGACAGATGCTCGTGCTTGGTCGGCACCAGGTTCAAGAAGGCGAGGTTGACCGCCCCCATTGACGATTCCGCTAGCAGCGAGCGCCGCAGCGTTCGTTCGGCCACCTCGTATTCGGATGCGACCGACTTTTGCATGCGAAAAGACGTCATGATGGGACGGTCGACGAACAGATCTGGGTGGTTGCAGACTTTGCGGAGCTGCATCAGACAGTTGATGATTGACAGGTAGTTGCCCGAGGCGAGCGTCGCCTTGGTGTCGTTTCGGGACAGGAAACCGTCGTAGAGCTCGCGCTGACGCTTCGATAACCGGCAGAACTCGACATGCTCGTACTTGGCCGGCATTTGCTTCTCCACGTCGGCCTTGAGGCGGCGTAGCAGGTAGGGGCGAAGAACCTTATGCAGCTTCGAGATGATGGCCCTGGCTTCGTCGTCCATCTGGTCTCTGCCGCTCTCCAAGATCTGAGACTCGGGCTTGTGGAACCAGTCATGGAACTCCTGGAGGTCCGCGAAGCCACCCACGCCGTTTTCCGCGGGCATGAGGAAGAAGAGCAAGGACCACAGCTCCGTGAGGTTGTTCTGCAGCGGCGTTCCGGTGAGCAGGAGCCGGGAGTGGGTGTTGAATCCCAGCAATGTCTGCCACCGCTGGGACTTGAAGTTCTTGATGTTGTGTGCCTCGTCGAGAATCAAGTAGTGCCACCGTCGCCGCTTGAAGACTTGCTGGTCCTGGAGCACGAGCTGATAAGAAGTGATGCACACATTCCAAACGTCGTCGTTGTTCCAGCCCTGCCGTTTTCGCTTCCGCTCCTCTTGCGAGCCGTAGTAGGCAAGAATCTTGAAGCCCGGGCACCACTTCTTGAACTCCATCTCCCAGTTTAGCATCACACTCGTGGGTACGACAACCAGATGGGGGCCCCAGACTTGGTGGTAGGTGGCCAGGTGAGCAAGCAAGGCTATCGTCTGGATTGTTTTGCCCAGGCCCATCTCGTCCGCGAGGATGCCGTTGGTGTTGTTCCCGTAGAGGCCAGCAAGCCAATCGAGGCCATCGTGCTGATACTCACGCAGTGTCCCCCGGAGGAGGAAAGGGATGTCGGTCTCGTGAGTTGTCTGCGAGGGGTACCGGCTCGTTCCCGCCTTGGTCACCGTCAAGTCCTTCGTCGACGCCACATCCACTTCGGAAGGCTTGGTCTCTGACGTCGGCGGAGACTGGCTGCGCTCTCGGCTGGGCGGATTCGTGACTGTCTCCGCCCCAGGGCTCGGTGGTATCTCTGCAACGACGGATACGGCGTCTGCGGCTCGGCTGTCGCTTGGCGCATCATTGGCCGCGTCCGCCATCCGGGTGTCTTGTTCAGGTATGCTCGGAAGTTGACCAGGGGTACGGTTTGGCCGCGTATCAGAACCGGCATCATCGCCGTTCTCGTAGACTGCTTTGGCATGCCGGTTCGCGTCAGCTGCCGAAGCCTTAGCTGCCGAAGCCTCAGCCGGTGGAATTGGTGCTTCGTCCTCGCTCGGTTCGGTAACGTGGCGCCCGATCTCAACCCCATCGCCGTTGATGGAATCGGGATGTCGAACCAGTGACATTTCATCGTCATCGTCATCAAGTCCGTTGGGGGCTGATGCAGGCCCTTCGCTGGCACCAGCTGCGTCGGCGTCGGGCATGTCGGTGTCCCCCGGAGTATCCTGTGATGCTTCGTCGTTCATCTGCTTCAGCTCGGATTTGCCAAAGAATAGCCCGAGGAGGCCGCCCGCTTCTTCTTCAGACTCGGCATCGTCTTGGCTAGATTCGCCTTCTTCATCCTCGTCCTCGTCACTGTCCATATCTCTCGACCCAAGGTCATCGTCCATGTCGATCGACTCGTCGCTTGTGTCGCCGGCTGGGTCCGTGACCGTCTCCGCAGCGGTCGGATCATTGCTCGCTGCATCGTCCCCGGCCGACTTCAGGTTGGGGAGATTGGCGTACTTGGCTATTAGCTGTTCTTGCGTGAGACCCTCGTCTGCTGCTTCTTTGGTATCATCCCCTTCGTCATCGTCCGAGGTTGACATGTTGTCGCTGTCGGCGTCGCGAACATCGCCACTTTCGTCAGAGCCCAGCCCAGATTCGTCGCTTAGATCGTCGCTGAGGTCGCCGAAGCCATCTTCGTCGGATGGGATTTCCGAGTCCAACCCACGGCGAGCTTGTAGCTTCTGCTCAGACAGGTTGACGGCCTCGTTCAGCGCAGCCTTGACTCTTCTCTGCTCTTCCGCTTCCCACTCTTCCAAGCGCTGCTGGTTAACTTGGGCCCGGACGTTCTCCCACGTGCCAAACATGGCCCTGGCGACCAGGCGGTATCGCAGTATCCATTTTTCTCGTTCCTCGGCCTCGATTTCCTCTGCCGACTTTGGCTGGCGCCAGAGCCACTCGTCACGACAGGCCTCGGCGAGCTTCTTGGCCGTCGACCGATGTCGTTGCTGCTCTGCCAGGAGGAGCTTGCGGAAGTTGGCCACGGCTTTGATCATGTGGTCCTGTCGGGCCCACTGCCGCGGCGGCTCTTCTTCTCCTTCCGGCGCGAAGAGAGAACATCGTTCTTCAGATAGCAACCCGCCAGGCTCCACCTCGTCCTCGATCCGCAGAATCAGTTGGGCGTCTCTCTGCGCAACGTCCTCGGTATACGGGGGGCCATCCTCCGAGGCCTGTAAACCGCCATCTTCGACCGGGATGTCGCCTCCGCGAGCCCAAAAGTCCTCGAAGCTCGTGCCAATCTTGGGCCGTTTTCGAACCTGGTCGGGATGCACCAGCGGAATATCCCCCGAGCCGCCGACGCGCAGCTTTATCCGCGGCGACCAGCCGTCGCCATCATGGTGGGCATATTTGGACTCGTGAGAGGGCGTTCTCTGGTCCTTGGCATCGGCGGTGTCGAGGCGCGATGCCCGTCGAGGTCGAGTCGAGTGGCGCGTTGGTTGAGGCGGCAGAGAGGGGGTTCGGCGACGCGTCGAACGGGTCGATGATCTTGGCTCTGGCGCCGGTTTCCGTGACGCGGTTTTCGGGGTCGATGCGACCTTCTTGGGAGGAGGATGCGGCATGTCCTTGGTGGCGGTCGCCTTGCTCCCTCTGACGGTGATGGTTGACTCGTCCTTTTTCGGAGGGCTTGCTGTGGGGCTGTTCAACGAGTGTCTGGTCAATCGTCTCTTGCCTCGAGGCTGGAACTCGAGCGGCAAGGTGTTGATTCGACCGGATTTGCGGCGTCCGTTCTCGGTAAAGGAGGTAGGACCTTCGGCCGCGATCTTCTTCCACGGCGGCGACTCGAGCTTGGGCTTGCGCGACGCGGGCGGAGGAGTTGCGTCCCGAGTCGCGTCCCGAGTCCGCTGTCTCTTGGTTGGCCGCTTGTCGTCGTCATTGTCGTCATCGTCGTCGTCGCCGCCACCGTTGACTTGTGCGGGCACATGTCCATTCGTCTGCGGCGTCGCGTCCGCAACGACGTGTCGGCCTGCAAGGGGCTTAGCGTTGTCATCGTCTGCCTCGGCCACCGTCAGAGTCACGTTGTCCGGACGCGCTGGACGCTCGTCGCTCGCGGTTTCGGGGGCCACGGGATCCGCGATGGCCAGGACGTTGTCGGGCGACGCGGTCTCGGGCATCATAACAAGGTGGAGCCAGGAGACGCAGAGGGCGTGATCTCGACGAGGCAAACATTGGCAGGGTAAAAACTAGGGTCTATGGAATCGAAGCGCTTCAGTGAATATTCATACAAGGTCTGCACACGGTCAGAGGCCTGTGGCGCGGCCGGCGGCGGTTTTTGCGTGCGAAACCCGTGTCGTCAGCAAAACTTTCGGATCGGGAAAAATTGCCAGTGACAAGACGACAAGACATGGGTGAGGTTGCCGATAGCGCACTGTAACTAGGTAGCTCGGCGTGTCTGGCTCGGCGTGTCTGTGTCGGCCTCAGGCACCAACTTTTAGCTCGATTCACCACCACCTCAAGAACACCTCAAGTCAATTGACGCGCCATTGTCACCGAGCAATTGGGCGCCAACGGACCTGCCAATCCGTCCAACGTGAGTTGCAGCCGGCGGGCGATGAGCTCATGCGCATCGGCGTTTGTGCGCACGTCAACTGACCGCGTGGATAGATGCTCCCCCAGCGAATTGCGCGGGCGTCTGCCCTGCGCACCAGCCTCGCGGCCACTCGACGACTACCGACGACGCAGCGACGAGGCTTCCTGCCGCACCATTACTCGGCGAAGAAGACGCTGGACGAGAAGTTCCCCGATCCTCCGCAGATGAGTGAGGCCGAGGACCCCGGCATGGTCAGTGTTGGCGGCGCAGACGATGCGTGGCGGCATGTGGGAGACTGACACAGCGCGCAGAACGGTGGCTACATCAACCCTCCCCGGATCAAGCGACAGTTCCGCGACCCCCATGCGAGCTGGTGGGACCCCCAAGAGCGACGGAACTTTGGCGAGCCCGTCCACGAGGACAACGACGTGCTCGGAATCTTCTCGCCGTGGGAATACACCTGGACGACCACCGGCCCCGGCCTGGTCATGGTCGGCACCTTCATCGCCGTCTTCTTGGGCGTCGCCGGAGTCGTGTACCTCAACTACCCGGACAAGCCGTCATTCCCGAGGGAGTTTGAGGGTGGACTGGAGCGGGAGCTGGGTGGCCCCGGAGCCGTGAGGGTAAGTCAATTGGCGCAAGTATCGCAATGCATGCAGCGTGCTGACATGTGCATGCAGGCACGCATGGCCGGCGACGAGGACCCGTGAACAGAATCAGCGTTGATTTGTACATAAACCTTGGCGCGGAATATAGCATGTCTTGTGGAAACCAGCCAGCGGGCTTGCTTGGGATATGCTCCGCAGGGACGTGAACGGTGGATGGCTCAACACGTCAACATGTAGCTGCTGTATAGCTGCTGTACCAATGCCGACTTTCCTTTGTTCAACTGCCATTGTACGGTGCTGGTCTGCTGCTGATGCACTGCTCGGCTCGCCACGGCCGCATGCTTCGGATTCTCCTGCACCTCGACACTGCTCCCCGTCGCCCCCCGAAGGGGTGGGTTAGGAGCATCCAACTCCGTCCAGTGGCCTAATGGCACGGCGTGCCTGGGACCTGCTTTCTGGCTGCCATGTTCGCTTACAGTGGCCGTGTTCGGCGGGCTAATCTCTCGCCACAACGGTACCTAGGTAGGAACCGAGGCTGGGTCCATGGCTCCCTGCACCTACGCTCCCCCGGCCCGATGCCGACCCAGCCCACCCTCAATGACACTCCCTCCTTGAAGACGTCTGGTTCAACCCTGCAGCCTGAAGCCCCCATCAACACCTGCCTGGAGTACCGCGGCATCGCCGTGGACAACGTCACGAGCAGATTCTCCAGCCCGCAGACGCCCTCATTTGCTGCTTCCTCCTGGCCCGATGCCCGCGCTACGTACATGGCGAGTGCCCGCGACTCGATCTGGCACTCGGGCGGTGGCGCATATCGCGTCCAGATGCATCAACCTGATCTGAACTGTGGATTCAAACCTTCCCCCCAACCATTCTCCCTCCCCGTCCGTCATCACAGCCGTCTGCATCTGCAGTTCCTCGACTGTCCCATACGACTTCTACCCCCGCGGTGCCCCACGATGCGCTTTGAGGATTGGGACATTCTACTCTTCCCCAGAGGCTGCAAGACTCCTGTGAAGGAGTTCAAGGTGGCTTGCCATGTTGTTCACGATGCGGGTCTGTCTACGTCACTGCTCGACTGCCCGCCAGGGGCATAGACTGACGTTGTATGCCTCGCAGAATTCTCCCATAGCCACGGCTCGATTGGTCTACCGACAGTCTGCTGCTTCGTCCCGAGCCTCGCACCCGGCGCCCCCTTCCAAGTCTCGATCCATTCCTGGTCGGACGCGATTGTGAGCCAGTTTGCCAGGTCCTACAGCAAGTTCCCCGACACGGTCAAGTTTGAGGCGAGGCTCTTCGTCGATGGCAGACTGGTTGCGTATGGGGTACTCCCCCGCCGCTGGTGCGGCTCTTCGGCTGACGGCGTGGCAGCTCCACGGCGTTGGATCGAAAGACTACTTGGCCTCATGTCATTGCTCACACCTTTGGTTAGACTGACCCCGTCTGCTGGTGGCCGGCCAGCATGGCTGACTTTGTGTCCCGATAGACATGTCCAAAAACGGGAATATCGAATCCCTCAAGTTTCCCGCGTTTCGGCAAGAGCTGCTACAGCAGAGTTACTGGAGCCCTGCGGACGACCTCGGCCGGATCAAAGTGGTGTTGAGCGAGGGGTTTCCACGAGACTCGCTCACCATGCCCATTGAGCGAGTCAGGAATATCGTCACGTTTTCGTTTCAACACGCTCCGCTAGGTACCTTCCCCTTGCTGGTTGGTGGATGCCGCGGCTGGTCGCTGATGGAACGGTGTCCAGATGTCCTGGAAAGCTCCTCAATTGCGTGGCCGAACGCTTCCATGTGGCATCGAGCACCCTTTGTCTCGTCAATGCCGGTTCCATCGTATCATTCCGATGATGCCGACTCGCACGCGCACTCCCCTCGTCGGCGGACCAGTGCGTTGCAGAGCAGCTCGTCCGGCTACTCACAGAGCGCGTTGCCCAACATGTCGACAAACGCCGGGACTCGACGAGCCACCCATCCAGTCTGCGGTAACCTGACATATGCAAATACCGCCTCCTCGGACCCCTTTGGAGAGGCAAATTCCTATTTTGAATGGCTGAGCACGATCGGCATGGGCGTCGCCGATATGAATCGCGTGGAAGGCCAGGTCAAGGTTCATCGCCGACTCGCACGGAAGACGAGCACAGACATCAGCATGCCCGACTACGTGGAGATTGCCGAGCAGCCATTGTACATGCCCGGCCTGCGACAGGACGATGATTGTCACTCCAGCAACTTGAAGGTTCCCACAAACACGCCAACCACGAGTGGATATGGGGGCTGTGAGCGAGATGGTAATGGCCGGAGCTTCCTGTAGTAATCTCTGTCAGAGCACGTTACTAACTGCTACCAGGAGTCACATTATCCGGCCTCACCCATGCCGCATCGATACCGTCTGATTTGGCAAATTCCCTGACGAACTCCTTGCTCAACCAACCTATGCCCGTGCATATGCAACAGCCAAATTTCCACGCGCCCGTGGGGGAGGTTAAATCTCGCAAGGAGAACCGCTTCCATCAACTGGCGGGTCCATCCCCCTCGGCAATGCCCACTGCTTTGACATCCGGCCAGGACCATCAGGAGATGCGCCGCGTTTCTCAGCAAATGTATATGCCATCCGGTGCCAGCTTGCCCGTTTGCAGGATGTCGTCTCAGGTCAACAGCCCCGAGCCTGTGCAGCGAGTTTCCTCTATGGGCGGTGAGCTCAGCACCGGCGTCAACAACTTGTCGACAAGCGACACGCCTCTCAGCGCTGCTTCTGGAAATTCTGTGGAGAAGGGGCCAAAACGCGTCCGCAACCCTACTACTCCAACGACGACGCGCGCAATCGACGAGGAGGACGAGCCGCGGCTCGGCAGCCCCCGAGTGCGTCTGACCCCATTTATGGAGAGAGCGGTGGAGGAGAGTAAATGATTGGCATTGAGGAGTTATCATCTCAGCATCTTCAATGAGTCATCGCCACCAAGGGTGTCATGCCGGAGTGGAATTGCGGAGAACGTGTCAGTACGAATACGTCGGCGCAATATGCATTTTTATCTACGGTTCACGGGCTCAGGTGGTTGAGGCATGAACCTTCATTCCTGACGAGAAACATGTTTCCCAGTTCTCTGGTTAAAACGGCGCGGAGCATGCTCAAATGGCAAGTAGAGAATCACATTAGTTAGGCTGCCAGACGCAGATAATATTAAGTTATAAAATCGTGCAATATATATATGAATGCAAAGATTGGTCACTGATAAACGCAGGTTATGATTAGAGTTCGACTTGATCCTAGGACAAGGGACGTGTCTCCCGATAATTACGGCCAGGGGAAGAGCCTAGCAACCGCAATTACGAGGATATCTCGGACGAGTGACCGGCGGTATTTGAGTGATAGTAGATTATAAGGTATATAACTATAAGAGACCGGCGAATAATAGGAGACTTATACTAGAGATATAGATAAGAATACCTAACCTAATCTCTAGATATTGAGATAAATAGGAAGAAGGGATCG
>NRSZ01001019.1:0-28031 GCA_002901185.1 Tolypocladium capitatum
ATATAATATATATAACCCCGAGCGCTTATCCGCGAGTTCCATGCAATTACTTGCGAGACCGCGTTCGAGGTCACAGCAGAGAAGAGCTGGGTAGGTGGAACGACAACGGGTACCCTGCCAGGATAGTGTGGGGCGAGCCGTACACATGATGCGACGTGCTAACCGCCACGATGCGAGAACAGTCCATCCATCCTCTTGCAACGTCAGATCGTACCATGGACCGAGCCCGTGGCCGCGCAACACCATGGTCCTTGCCGCGCCGTTGATGCGGGGCCTGACGGCGCTCCTGGCATTCCTGGGCTCTGCTCTCGCGCAGGCCGACGAGAGAGGGACCCATACGCAGACCCAAGCCAGCAGCAGCAGCATCACCAGAGCAGACACCATCACCGGCCCCATCGCCGGCCCCATCACCGGCAGCGTCAAGGGCGGTGCGGCGGCTTCAAGCCTCGCCTCTAGTCCCGCCTCTAGTCCCGCATCTGGTCCTGCCTCTAGTCCTGCCTCTGGTCCCCCCTCCGGCTACTACAGCCCCAGCCCCAAGCCGAGCTCCAACCCCAGCTTCTGTGAAGCCCGAACCATCAACTACATCACGCACAGGCTGCCGCAAGCCTGCCTCACGAACTCCTGGACGGCCTCTCGGTCCTCTCTGAGCGAGCCCTCGGCAGGCAACGCTACGCACCCGTCCGCGGGCAATGGCACGCCGCGGTCGGAACCAGAGCGCAGCTCTGCGCAAGCTGCCGCTGCCGCTGCCTCCGACACATCATCCGACAGCGCGGCCTCCGAGGCCCAGACGGCCGATCCCGCCGCCACCACGTTCATGTCCTTCGAGGACTGGAAGGAGATGATGTTGCGGCGAGCCGGGCAGGATCCTCAAGAGTTGCGGTCTCGCAAACCGAGCGAACACCAGCCCGACGACATATACCCCTCGGACATGGGCCACGCTGGCCTGGGTGAGGAGGACGAGATCTCGCTCAACTTCGATCATTACGCAGACGGCGACGACAGGGGGCTGACGGCCGACGCCGCGGGCGGAGACGGCAGCGACGACAAGAAGCCCGACGATGGGCAGGCGTACGGAGATGGCAAGTCCGCCACAATCCACCGCAGCAAGGACGCCGGCAAGACTTGCAAGGAGCGCTTCTCGTACTCGTCGTTTGACGCTGGCGCGACCATCCTGAAGACGGCCGCTGGGGCCAAGAACGCCAGGGCCATCTTGGTCGAGAATAAGGACAGTTACATGCTGCTCGAGTGTGCGGCGCCGTCCAAGTACGTCATTGTCGAGCTCAGCGACGACATCTTGGTCGATACCATTGTCCTCGCAAACTTTGAGTTCTTCTCCAGCATGATCCGCCACTTCCGCGTCAGCGTCAGCGACCGATACCCCATCAAGATGGAAAAGTGGCGCGAACTCAGCACCTTCGAGGCCCGCAATTCGCGCGACATCCAGCCGTTCCTTGTCGACAACCCTCAAATCTGGGCCAAGTACGTCAGGATCGAATTCCTGACTCATTACGGCAACGAGTACTATTGCCCCGTCTCGCTTCTGCGCGTCCATGGCTCGCGCATGTTGGACTCGTGGAAAGACAGCGAGACTGGCCGTGACGAGGATCCGCAGATAGACGGCGACGAAGTTCTTGCGAATCCGATTCAAAGCGACGTGACTCCATCTCCGGCCGTACCGGCGGCGGCTGATGAGGCTCAGAAGAACGCGTCCGGGCCGGTCGACATCACCCCCTGGATGAGGGAGGTCGTCGTGAACCCATTCGAAGCCTTGGTCGCAACCTGTCCCGCCGTTGGCAGCCATATCGCACACACGCCGACAACTGACCAAGAAGCGAGCTCTTCCGACGACGGCGGTGCCACCCGCAAGGACCAGGCGTCGGCAGAGAAGCCTCCTGGTAAAGCTACTCCGACAGCCAAGCCAGCCAAATCGGCGTCGCCAGACTTCAAGGGCTCCTCGGCTGCGCCATCCACGGCACCGGCTAAATCTACCACTGCCTCACCGGATGACCGTCAAACGGTCGTCGGCAATGCCACCGCCAGCAGCAGCGCTGGCTCGGCCGCCGCAAGCGAGACGCCGGGAGAGCGTGGCCCCCAAAACGCCACTGCTGCGTCGGCGACCAAGCCGTCGTCGTCTGGCGGCGCCGGAACTGGCAAGCCGAGAAGCAGCGGCACGTCGGGCGCCTCAGCTGCGTCACCGACGGTGCAGGAGGGATTCTTCAACGCCATCACGAAGCGCCTCCAGCAAGTCGAGTCGAACCTCACGCTGTCGCTAAAGTATGTCGAGGACCAGTCCCGACACGTGCAAGAGGCCCTGCATAAGGGCGAGCAGAGGCAGCAGTCCAGGGTCACCGTCTTCCTCGACGACTTAAACCAGGTGGTGCTCGCCGAGCTGCGCAACATCCGCGACCAGTATGACCAGATATGGCAGTCGACCGTCCTCGCCCTCGAGAGCCAGTCAGACCGCTCCGAACGGGACATGATGGCGCTGACCACCCGCCTCAACCTCCTGGCAGACGAGGTCGTCTTCCAGAAGCGCATGGCCATTGTCCAGGCTGTCATTCTGCTTTCTTGCCTGTTCCTCGTCATCTTCTCCCGTGGCGCCCCCATCCCCTCCCTCGCCCCCCTCGCCGACCACGCCGCCAATGCCTCGTACGCAGCGACAGCATCGCCACCTACGCCGCGCCGAGACAGAAACCTGTATCGGCCAGACCTCCCGCACAGCGAACGGAGCCTTGCGGCCGCGCATGACGCGCTCAACTACGCACAAAATCTTCCCTCCACAGACGACGAGCCCCTGAACGCCGTCTCGTCTTCCTGCGACGCCGCCATGGGGCCTCATCTCGTGGACCCTCAAGCCGCTGTATCCCTTTATCGGCGCCTGTCTCCACCCCTGACTCCGAGCTTACCCGACGAGCCTATGACACCACGCGCACTACCTGGACGCGATTCTCATGGGGCGTCGAACGGGAATCATCCGCACCGCTCGCCATGCCTGTCACACATCAACTCACGCAAACCACTCCCGTCCCTCCCCGAACATCCCACCTCGCCAGACGAAACATAACCCCAACATGCCTTCTGCGTCGTCGACATTATGCAGCTCTTAAGCTCAACCACATATACCACCCAGGTACTCCTGGCCATCCCCTCATGGCACTGCACAACCTAGGCTGGGAACAGACACGAAGCGGTCTCGAGCCGTGGACGCTATGGCAGCCTGTGGCTTTCATTGTCTCTAGCTAGGCATAATTATCTCTTACATGGTGATTATTCTGGCCACCAGAGCGATAGATAGCAAAATGCCCTTATGGCTTGATAAGAACAAAACGACAAGGTCCACACAGAGATCCAGGCTTCGGTGCCACTGAAGGAGATGACTGCGTTGAGAATGCCGCCCCGAGGCAACGGCTCACTGGGTTGCCGTGCCGTACAGATGCTGAATGGCTGTCTCGTAGTCGTACTCTTCCAGGGCGGCAAGTCGAGTCCCTCGATCGTACTGTGAGCGTCGGCGCCGCTGCTCATCTCGAAAGTGCTGCCCTGCGTTGGGGGTGAAGAGGCCTGGCAGTAATATTAGCTGGCCGACTCACAACTCTGGGATTCACATGGCGGGAAAGCACTTACCGACGTGTTCTGCATTCTCACAGCTTCTCTTCATCTTCGACTGATTGTCCGGCTCCGGAAACGGCTCTTCTTGACCTGCAAGTTCAGGCATAGGGCCGTTCGAGGTGAAGTACAGCTGCGCAGTTCGACCACAACGATTAGCTACACACTGGGTCCAATTCTTCCCTCGAGCTCCATGAGCTACTGACCTTCGGTCGGTAGTGAGGCGCCTCCAGCATGACGGAGCTGTTTCGGAACTTCTGCACCAGACAGTCTTTGCCTTGTATAGCTGGGCCTCTCGTTAGCTCAACCCAGAGGAAACAGGGAAAGGGGTCACAAACTGGCATAGGAGATCTCGGCCACTTTGTCGCTTTTGAAGCAGTTCCTGTTCGCAAGTTAGTAGAAGACCCGCTTGGGAGCAGCAAAACGTACCAGCGCTGGTTTCCTCGCGCGTCAACAAACTTTTGCCCTGCCAGTTAGCGGACCCAATCTTTGCGACGGATGATAGAGCATTACTGACATCGATTATATCCAGTGGCTGCATTACTGTCAGTATAGGTCATCGAACTGGGGTTAACAAACTCACATCGACAAAATTTATGAACGCATAGCCGACACTGTTGCAGAGTATTAGCCCAACGACCAGGTGTTGAATCAGTGAGAGCACTTACTTGCAGTCATTGGCAAAATCTATGCGCAAGTACATGAAATCGTACTTACCCCAGCTTGACTCGTCAATGATTCGTTTGAGCATCGCCTGATCGACCTTGTTGGGTATGTTTCGAAGCATGATCTGCCAATATTAGACGACAGCAGTGGCAAATGGGGGCTAGACATACCGTGGTGCGGACGTCAATTCCATCTCGAATCCGATTTATGTCGACGTGGTTGTGATGACTCGCCACGTTGTGATACGGGGATCGGCTGATGCGCATCGCATTCTGCCTGCGAGCATCGGTCCTGCCAAAGCCGGACAATGGCCTGGACGGGCTGTAGCTGTTCTGAGCTGTGAGTGCTGGGGACGGTGGTGTGTGGTACAGGGGGCCAACAACTGGGTACGAGGGAGACATCGGCGCCATGGGAGTGACTGGCCCTTGCGATCCGGTGGGAAGAAAGGAGTCTACCATGTAAGGCATCCCGGCGGTAAATGGCGACTGGAACATCAGCGGGTACATGGCGAATGGAGGGTGGACGCGCATGTCAGAAGGCGCCACTGGTCGTGGAGTAGCTGATCCAGCTGCCCCTTGCTGCTGATCAATGCCGTCGTGCCCTTTACCGAATGAGAATCCATGCAGAGCTTCAGCGAGGTCGGGGATGGCAGCAGGTTCATATGCATGCGGCGAAACGACTAGATGGATGCCCTTCACGAAACAGCCGCAGTTAACATCATACGATAGCCGGGCATGAAGGAAACAAGGACTGACCTCCGGGGTGATGACGCTACTGCAGCTCGACACTGCCGGGGTGGCAGCGGAAATGTCACAAAACTCCGCTATGGCCCTGAATGATCCGTTCGGAAACGTTGAACGCCTGACAAAGGCAAATAGGCGACCGTGCGATTGAAGAAGTCTCTGTACTGTCTCCATGGCTTGGAGAACATCGATGGCAGTGCCATGTGACACGGCGGCAAGGACTAGAACCTGGCCTGTGTGACATGTCGTCACCTCACGATATGCACGCTCGTGCTGTAGATGACAGTCAGTATCTTGCGACGGTGACTTGAAACGAAGGGCTGATACCTTTGCCATCCGAGTCGGATTGGCATATTCCACCTTCCAGCCCTTCTCGGCCAGGCGAATGCTGGAATGAATCGAACAGGCATCTCTGATGTCCGCGAAATGGACGTACACGTGGCCATCAAAGGCGTCGAAGAACCGGGTCCCGTGTAGAGGGTCTCCAAGTGCCTCCAGTTCCTGAGAGAGACATGCCAGGTTAGCAAACATCACACGAGGAAGGGCCTGTGGAAGGGACGTACACTTAGCAATGCGTTCACTTCGGACACAGAAATGGAGACGGAGGATGAGATGTCCAGATGTCGAGAAAGCCCCAAGTCGGTGCTAAGAGCCGCTGCGACTGGTCCACCATCACCAGGCAAGGGAATCCTGATAGTGCCGGCAAAGGGATTGAATGCCGAGGCCGTCGGAGACAGCCTGGTTCCGGGCTGGTGAGAGGGGGTAACAAAGGGGTCTTTGTCAAGGTGGGCGGCGGCGGCGCTGCGGTAGCTGCCGATGGGCAAGCCAGCTGGAGGAGTGGCCGAGGTGGAACGGTCAAAGCCCTGGAGCAGCTTGGACGACTTGGTCGAGCCATCGTCGGGCGAAAATGCCGTCAAACGCGTGTCAGGGGTTCCTTTGAACGATTCTGCCCCGCCGCTCGACGATCTCGGCGACGAGGGATTGTCACGCTCGCGAGCCTGAGCCATGGCGACGGGCGAGTAAATGGCAGTGCAACAGGTGCTTCAGACGAGGTGGGCTTGAATTTTCTCAGTTGACTTGTCGGTTGAGACCAGCATTAACGCTGCGGGCGGCAATCGAGTTGTCAGGGGGACGGGGCATGTGAACAGGTGGAGAGTGAGAGGATGAGGGTTGAATGTGCCAGGTCAGGGCACCGAGGGCACAAGAACTGGAAGAGGATGAATAGGCGAGAGAAGGGTCCGTTGAGAAAGTGTGGATGAGGTGGTAATGACTTAGGCAGACAGGTGCGGTGGATGCCATATCTGCCAGGCTGACGTCTGAAGCAGTGCTTGCCTTATCGTGTTGTGCGTCCCGTACCTGCCTCGCCTTTTCGCCCCTCTCGCCTCAGCTACCGTGCTCTTGCCACACCGCGCTGGCCCTGCTTCACTCGTGGCGGGAGCGAGAGCGAAAACAACGGAGGCTGCAGCAGGAGCAGCCTGTATGGGCCTTGGCACCGCTTTTGGGTGATGAAGGCTCTCGATGTGATAACCTCCAAAACTGCCACGTATCTTGACTTGCCTTGTCTACCTGGAAGGTACTTCAGGCCAGGGACACGGAGGCTACACTGGCGTTTGTGTTGCCCAGCTGTTGGTGAAGAGACTGGCAGAATGCCTACGTAGGTAGACTGAGACACTCCGTTTGCCGCTTTGCACAGCTTCAAGTGCATCGAAAAGAACAGGCGGTGACTCAGGGTGCCTTCGGTTTGTCGGTCAAGCCAATCGTTTCACTCTGCTTGCTCGATTCCCTGCGCAAGCGACCAGTTGGTCTGGGATCATGCCCCATCTTTGCAGCAGCCGATGGGCTTCGCACCTGCCCACTTTTATGCTGTTGACCGCTATACCGTGGGGTGCTCTTTGCTGCGCCTGCCTGGCAGTTGCATTGGCATCGTACCTATCTGCATTTACTCGCGCGGATATCTTAGGGAGATTACGAGTACCTAACGAGGGGACATACATGGCCTTCGGTACCATCGTCTTGCGCATTGTTGCCTGGCACCGTAATAGAGCGTTTGCTTATACGTTCCTTTCATGTTCTACAAGTCTAGGTACGGGACCTTGGTTGAATCCAAGAGGCAGAAGCTACGCCAGGCACATAGCGAAGTAAAGTAATGCCATACTAATTCGTAGTTGTATCGGTTGTCGTGCACTGCATGCGGCCGCAGCAGGCCTGACCTTAAAGCGGGCACCCAATGGAATTTGAGCAGTGGTCCAAACGGGAAAACGCAAGTCGCAGTAAATACTTGTCATTGGCCTTGCCACGCCACCGCTGCCTCCTGAAACCACGTCGATAAGCCGCGACAGCGATAAGGCGACCATCCCATCACCGTCACCCGCGACGACACATCCACGTCCATGCGTGCGTGCTCACCTCAACTCCCAGCACCGCCCAAGCTCTCCTCCACCCCGTCCTCGTCCTACCCCAGGCGCCAGCATGCCACGACGACAGGCAGCCTTCGATGATTATGCCTCGGCGGTGCCACAGGCGCGTATCCCTCCCTCCATCCGGCCCTGTCTCGCCCTCCTATCCCGTTAGGCGAGCGCCATCGACTGACAATGAATGCCCTTCAGATAATTCTCTCGTCCTCCGACTCCGACTTCCTCGACCACCTCATCCCCGTCTTAAAAGATGCCACCAACTCCAGGAGGACCCCTGCGTTGATACAGTGCCTCACGCGCTATTCCGAGGACCGCGAAGCCGACATTGAGCGCATCGGGCTGACCAAGCACGAAGAGTTCCTCGATTCGGTCGGCAGACTGCAGCACGTCCGCGAAGGCACCGTGACTCTGACCGCCGAGATCCTGAAGCTGAACCAATCCATCCAAGCCAGCACCGAGAAGCTTGCTGAGCAGAAGGGTGCTCTGGTCAATACAAAGGCCATCCGCCAGAACATTGCCGACGCCACGGATGCGCTCAAGGACTCGCTTAGGGTCCTGCATGCTGTCAATCATGCCCACGATCTCGTTCGCCGCAAGAAGTACTACTCCGCGCTCAAGTCGCTCGAGGACCTTCAGAATGAGCACCTTGTCCCTATTCTTCAGAACCGCTATGCAACCCAGCATCGCCTCGCCGACGTCATTCAAAAGTCAATTCCTGGATCGCGCAAGGCCATCTCGGAAGCCGTCATGACGGATTTGAATACATGGCTTTTCCGCATCCGAGAAACGTCGCAGTTCTTGGGCGAAGTGGCATTCTATCACACCGAATTGCGCAGGTCTCGGCAGAGGAAGAGGGTTGATGATGACCAGTTCCTGTCCAACTTCAAACTGAACTCCTCCATTGAGCTTGTTTGCGATGAGAGTGAGGAATTCGACGTCTTGGACAACGAAGAGCTTCAAGTCGAATTCACTCCGCTCTTCGAAGCATTGCATATTCATGATGCCCTCGGCCAAAGCGATCGATTCCGGTCCGAGTACGCCGCCACCCGACGGCAACAGAAAGATCTTCTCCTCCCAAACTCTGTCGAGCTCTTGGCAGACGATGAATCGTCACTGAGCAGCTTGCTGGAAGGTATCGCTGGCTTTGCCATAATCGAAAAGGCGACCATGCGCCGGGTTCCCCACCTGCGCTCGGTGGTCGATGTGAGTCGACGCCATAAGCCGCTTACACAACTGATTGCTAATCCCACGGCTTAATTCGTCCAGGTCGAAGAACTCTGGGAATCCATGTGCAGTGCAGCCATCAACTTGACATCAAGGGCATTGAACGAAGTTAGCAACGCCGAGATTCTACTTAAAATAAAGGGGTTCATAGCCTTGTTTATTCAAACGATGGAGGTAGGTCGAGTGCTCTACGGACGTGCAGGTGGACTGTGCTGAAACGCACCCAGGGGTGGGGATACTCCATTTCCACGCTCGATACGTTCCTCTTGACGCTCTTCGACAAGTATGCCGAACTTCTAAAACGCCGCTTCAGCGAAGACTTTCAAGAGGTGAGCCTCATGCATTCGCATCCGCTATGTCAATACTCATTGACATACAGATTGTTTCAACCGATGACTACATGCCGATGGCCATCAACTCTCTCGAGGAGTATGAGAAAGTAATCAATGTCAGCTGGTTCATGCAAGATCAACCGACAGAAGAGCTTATGTATGTTTCAATGGGTGCATTGTGTCGCAAGCGACTGACGGTAAACAGATTCCCTTGCGTCTTGCCTTTCTCGCAGATGTACCCGCTGTGTTGCATTGACATAAGGAACTTCTTGAACCAGTTCTACTTCTTCTCCGACGACCACTTCCAGCACTCGGACGTGATTGACGAGACACTGAGGAAGGCGAGTGTGCTCCACCCATTCCAAACCCAACATAACCTCTGGTCGAAAAGCTGACAGGGGTCAAACAGTCACTGGACGAGCTTCTCACAGAAAAAGTCTGCAAGTCATTGGTTGAGCGCCTAAGCTCCCAATATCTTGGTCAGATAGTGCAGATCCTCATTAATCTTGAGCATTTTGAGATAGCATGTCAGGAGCTGGAGCAGCTCTTGATCAGGGCGAGATCATCAACCTCGGC
Organism: Tolypocladium capitatum; assembly: GCA_002901185.1. Taxonomy (NCBI): domain Eukaryota; kingdom Fungi; phylum Ascomycota; class Sordariomycetes; order Hypocreales; family Ophiocordycipitaceae; genus Tolypocladium; species Tolypocladium capitatum. The sequence continues at coordinate 9,559 of NRSZ01001019.1, forward strand.
TGGTGGGCCGCTGAAACTGAACGCGACGGAGGAATTCCGCAACAACAAGAAGACCGCTGAGAAGCGAATATTTGAGCTCGTCAACAGCAAAATCGACGACCTCGTTGACACTGCGGAATATGACTGGTAAGCTTGGCGTTTCACATACGCTTGGGGACGCTGCTGACGCGTTGTTGGCAGGCTGGCCAACACTGTGACAACGGAACCGAGCAGCTATATGCAGACTCTGACTCGTTACCTCTCCAACATTATGAATTCGACATTGCTCGGTCTACCACGAGAGATCAAGGAGCTCATCTACTTTGACGCCTTGAGCCACGCCGCAAACAAAATACTGGTTATTAAGAGTTTCCCGAAAATACATGCCGTCAATGTTCGTTCAGCTAGCTAACACGTTCATAGGCCCTTCCTCTATCTACCGATGTGAAGCACATCAACGCTCATGGTGTTTCTGCGCTTGCTCAAGACGTGCAATACTTGACAGAATTTGTCAGCAATCTTGAAAATGGCCAGATGTTGAGGGAGAATCTGGACGAGCTTCAGCAAACCGTCAATCTAATGCAGTCGGACAATCACGAGGAGTTTTTCGACATTTCCATCCGCAACAAGAAGTACGGACGGGTCGATGCTCTGAACGGGCCTATTCTTCTGGAGAAGTACGTCGTCGTAATGGCCCGGGTACGAAGATCGGTACTAATCCACATCGCAGGCTTACGCCTGTTACCCAAGTTCTGGGGAGGAGTGCACCGCTGTCCAACCTGTCGTCGCGCTTCGCCATGATGAAGTGAATTGGGTTTACCGATGTGGTGCATGCCACCAAGTCAAGTGCAATCCACCAACGTGGAGGTATGGCCTGGGTCACAATTCTCCTGGGAGGTTGCACCAGGCCTTCGAATGACGCTCCTGTAGCTGAACGAGGTATAATGTCCTTACGCTAGACCGAAACCACATGACAACCGAGAGACCCACGGCGCGTCTGACCAACATTATATACACGAGACAAAACTGCTTCCTTGGCGAGATGCCCGATTGAGGAACATCTTGAAATTGATCCGTCTCATTCAAATTCCTCGGAGGACATGGGTGCCTGTAAAGCGGTCATATGAGCATGGCGAACACCAGAGCCGACGGGTCGCGCGCTTACCTGCTGAGGTTGCATTGCGGAATACGGGTACATGCCTTCCATCTCTCCGTACATGGATGCCGGTGCCTGGGCTTGGCCATAGGGCGCCGAAGGAGCTTGGGGGACTTGGCCGGGATACATGTTAGGGTTTTGGCGATAGTCCTGTTCAGCGGCAAGGTGGTGACCGCCCATATAGTCAGCGGGAGCCATAGGATGAGAGCCGTGATTAGCTGGCTGGCCCATGTTGGCATGTTGACCTGGCATCTGGCCCTGCCCCGGAGCTGCGGGCACGGGCTGGGGCGCGGTGGCGGACTGTGCCGTGGTCCTCTTAGCATGAGACGAGGCCTCTTCCCGGGGAACAATGTCAATCAAGAAATCAAACATGTCGGACTTGGCGAGGGCCGAGGCAATGTCAGAACGCTGGAGGGTGCGGCGCTTGTTTTCCTCGGCGTGTATCCAGGCGCGCATGGTGAGTTCAGTGATGAAGATATCGCAGCCCTTGGCGAAGAGGATGGGGGCCTCCGCCGATATCATCTTGACCTCGGGGTCAGCCTTCATGACCTTTTTGATTCGCGCAAGAGGCAGCTGGTGGATCTTGTAGTCGTGCGTATCACTTTCCAAGTGGGTAATGGTCTGCTGCCAGTACGTGGTCAAGATGTCCTTGTACTGGCCTGTCAAGCCTTGGTGAACCTGCTGGCGAGGTGCGGGTCAGCGAGAGCACCTGGTACAACCAAGCGACGGGGAATAGGGACACAGACGTTGGCCCAGGGTCCGGTGTAGAGCTCAGCTGGAGCAAAACCTTGCGATGCTAACTGGACGCCATGTCAGACGAAGCAACGGTGGATGGGCGAGAAGACGGGAGGCTACAGACGGCAGCGCAAGCTCCTTTAGGCCAGTCAGTATCAGCGCTGTATCTAGGTACCCAAGCACAAGCGCGAGAGGCGCGAGAGAAGACTAACCGTAATGACCGCCCTGGCTAGGATCGTAAACGGGCGCAGAGCGATTCTGCTGGGAATGCGACTGCCCTGGCTGGTTCTGCGAATCCATTCTAGCGACCGGGCTGATAGTCGGGCGCAAAGTTGGGAGACGGTAGGCAAGCAGGCAAAGGCGCGAGAAATCAGACGACACGCTGACGACTATCGGTAATAGAAGATGCGATAGAACGGAAATAAGTTGCACCGGGAAGCTGCAAGCTGCTGTAGCGCGAAATTGGAGCGGATGCTGATGAGATGGAGCTTGCGGCAAGTGAGGGGAGTGGTGAGTAGTGATGAGTGGCTGGTGAGTGGATGGATGAATAGTGAGAGATGAGTGGTGGTGGCTCCTCGGTAGGAACGTGCTTGCTGCCCAGCCGTTCCGCATACGAGTACGAGTAGACTTAGTGCGAGTACTGGGTACTTCGTACTGCCGTTATGACCTCGTGTTCGCGTACGTAGCTGTGGCCCTGTCCAACCCTGTCAAGTTCTCGGTACTTGGCAGATGCCCCGCACCAGCCAATCCAGCCTCGCCTTTGTTTGCTTAGGTAATGCGGTCCACCTTACCTAATTGATAGCCCCACATGGATTTGGGTGAAGATCGGTTTTTTTCTTCCTTCCTCCTGAGCTTCATCTCGCTCTCGATCCGCTGGGGTCGTCGCAATCTACTGGCCACAGACCATGCCAGACATTGTCGATGGTCAGGTCGATAAGCTCCTCCGCGAGGCTGAGCAGCGCCTGCGGGGGTCCTCGGCTCCGGCTCCGGCTCGTTCAATGCCGCTCGTACGGGTGGAGGTCACTGCTCTGTCTGTCGAGTCATCAGCTACTGTCTACAAAGAACAACAGCTTTCCGTGCGGAAACCGCAAGCACAGCCAACCCAGAAAGACACGAAAAATGTGAGTTGACCAACAATTCCACTCATGGCCTTTCTCTGTTTGCACCCGAGCGAAAATAGTGATGAGAAGATCTTATGACACGGGACAAGCATCCGTTTTGGATCAAAAGGCCCGTGACTTCGTGATTTCCTTCATATCATAGTTACTCTGAATTTTCTCGCCAACCAACAAAAGCACCAGATTACTACCATCCCCATCCCCTTGGGGAACCTTCTTTACCTCCTGCTTGCTTGCACCTCGGCCTCGCTGACTCGCCCAACTAGGACACGGCTGGACCAAACTGGTTCAATCTCCCGAAAACGGATCTCACGCCCGATTTCAAGAGAGATTGGCAGCTGTTGCGCATGCGCGGACTGCTGGACCCCAAGCATCAGAAGAAAGCCCTACGGTCAGCTCCACCCGAGTATTCGCGCGTCGGCCAAGTCATAGGGGGGCCGGCCGACTTCTACAGTGCAAGACTCACCCGCAAGGAAAGGAAACAGACCATCCTTGAGGAAGTGATGGGTACACTTGATAGTAACAAGTTGAAGGGCAAGTACGCCGGAATACAACGCAACAAGATGTCGGGGAAGAAGGCCTTCTATCAGAGGTTGGTGTCGCAAAGGCGAAAGCGCCAGAACTGAGGAATCATGGTCCGCCATCATCTTGGAGACCGGGCTTCTGGATCTTTTCGAACCTCGAGACAAGCCCATCGATCTGCTGCCGTCTGTGGTCAACTCCTCTGCCTTCCGGGACATTGCCGGTGACTATCTGCATCACCATGGCGCGCCTACGTTGTCAAATTACAGTCGGGTCTCTGAACTCGAATCAAGGTACGGGAGCCATTGCTTTTTGGATGCCAAACAGGGGTCGGGGAAGAGGATGCCGCGCCATTCCCCGTGCCTCAGAGCCGCCACACAGCATCGGCGAGGCGCAGGGCGACGCTACCACCACAACCTCGCGAGACGTTATACTACAAGCCGCCTGCCGCTATGCCAATGTCATCATGCTGTGCAAGAGCATGCTGTTGCACATCCAGCTCCCCGCGGCAATGAGAAGCAGCATGTGTCAGAGTGGCACAGGCGATTTGCGCCTTTCGACCTTGGCGCGCGAACTAGGGGAGCTGTGTGCTCTGCCGAGGCTAGTAGTAGTCATACGGAGCTGTGTATGCTCGTCGTAGAGTATTATAGTACACAATATACCGTGCAGTTCATCTTATTCTGCGATTCTTTGCACTGTTCGCAGGTTCTGACACGGTTCCATAAAACGCGCCAGCTGGATATGCAATGATTGGCCCGTGCGCCATGCCTAGCAATTTTCTCTGCTCCATCACCCATCGCATGAAAGTCACGGTCATCTCCAGCAATCCAGCAACCGCCAACGTCGTCATCATCCCATATGCGCTCGTACCGGCAGAATGCTCCGCCCAGCTGCTAGGCCCCTTGCGCATCTTCGGGTACGTCTATTCCGGCCGCATCACTGTCGACAAGGGCAGCACCCGCTAACGATGGCCAGGTCGCGGCACCATGGACTGCACGGCGGACCCAAGCCTCGCTGTACGTCGACCACGAAGGGCACCATTATCCGAAACGTCCCGACTAACTTTTTCAGGGCCCTCGATAGTGACAAGGCCCCGGAGCGGTCGTTGACAACCGATACGAAGCAATTACGCCGCCCGCGCTCCCTCCAGGCGCTTCACCTCAAGTCGTTAAAACGCGAGGCCGAGTTTGGCATCCCCTCATGCGACCTACAGCTGCGGTCCTTCAGCATCCAGCCCCTCGAGTTCTTCGCCGACTTCGCGTTGCGAGCCGCCTACTACCTCGGCCTGCCGGCATACGGACCCGTCCCACTTCCGCGAATCACGGAACGATGGACGGTCCCTCGAAGCCATTTCATTTTCAAGAAGTCTCAGGAGAACTTTGAACGCGTGACGCTGCGGCGCATGATCCAGATCAAGGACGGGAACCCGGAGACGGTGCAGCTGTGGCTGGCCTACCTGCGGAAACACCAATACTACGGCGTGGGCATGAAGGCCAATGTGTGGGAGTTCAGCCAAATGGGCATCGGCCGGTCCATGGAGGTGCCCGAGAACCGACTAGAGGATCTGAACTCCTCGTGGTCGCACATTGGGCAAACCAAGACCATGGGTACGGCCGACAAGGTGGAGGCGCTGCTCAACAGCCGCCGTTTTAAGGAGGCGGCGGGCTTGAGACAACCGCTGGCGTCCAACAAATAGGTCAGACCGGGCAGGAATCATGCCATGTACTTGTATGGACTGGGAGATCTGCATGCCCAAGGTAGCCTGTTTTGCAGGCGCATGAATGAAATACAGCACGCACGAGGTGAGGACGATGCATCATGTAGCCGTCCTCGTGTCAGTGCGTCACTGCTTCGGCCCGTAGCACGTGTTTCGTCTGCACGGTTTCTATCCACGTGGTGGCTGTTTTGTGTTTAGGTCTTTCGCTGTGCAAGCCTCCGGTTGCTGGTTGTGACTGCTGTTGCTGCTGTTGGATGCCAGCACCCCCCCACTTCAAACACTTACTCCCCCTCACAACGGAGTACTTATCTCGACCGCAGACCTCCAGAATCCCATCAGACGTCTTCTTCACACTCAGCTGCCGCGCGCCTCTTTGCTTGCCGCAACGCACCCTCACACTCGGCGGCATGGTGCGATAACGAGTCGTCAACGAGTCAGCCAAGATGCAAGACCAACCTCTCCACCTGAGCCTCGATCAGGTAGAATCTGTCAGTGCCATCGCATGCATCCCCGATCCGTGGCGTTCATGAGCCTCCCCACGACTAACCCACCCCAAGTTGATATTGTCTCTCTATCAGCCAAATCCTCCAGATGTTATCGCCACGGCACAAGCTACTCTGTCACGGTTTCAAAGCTCACCGCAGGCGTGGTCCGTGGTTCGCCACCTTCTCGAGCGGCCCGACGAAAAAGTCAAGTTCTTTGGTGTCCTCACCGTCATCATCAAACTCAACAAAGAGAGGTGCTTGAACTCGCTGAGAGCCCGGTTTCATTGGACCACCAGAGTAATACTAACGCCGACGCAGTTCTTCTCTGAGCGATGAGGACGCGGCTGCGCTTCTGGTTGGGCTGGTTGGCTGGTACTTGGATTCCCTGAGCCAACCATCTAGCCCGCTCGTGTCAAGGAAGCTCGCGTCTGCCATTGCGACGTTCTTCTTCCACTTCCATCGACTTTGGCCGCGATACCTCCGCCACCTCATCGTCTGCCTTGCGTCTCGCCAGTCGTGCCATCTCGGCGCCATCGACGACTCTGTCGATGCTACGGCTGCATTGGCCAACCTGGATCCCGCACAGCTTCAGGCTGCGCTCTGGGTAGCCACGAGTGTCATGGAAGACGTTGGCAGGTTCGACCTGAATGCGGCAAATAGGTAGGCCAATATCCCCGGCCGTCAAAGCTCTCCGCTATTAACTCCTTTCAGCATGGGGCTCTACGATGTCGTCTTGCAGAACACGTTGGATGCGGTGGCGCTCATGGATAGATGTCTCTCTGCACAAACCAGCCTTCCTGCAGCCCACGGCGACTCTGTCAAATGCCTTCAGGTATAGCCCTCTGTCTCTCTCCCTTCCCTTGTCACATTTCCCCGCTGACACCACCTTCCCTCTAGTCCTGGGTTTGGTTTTCCCAGCGAGTGTCGTTGGGGGACAGCCATGTCGCGAGCTCCCTCAAGCCCCTGATCGAGGCTGTCATCGCGTCGCTATCCAACGAGAATTCGTTTGATGCCTCCGTGGAGCTGCTCGTGGATGTCCTCTCCAACTACCCCTCTCTAATGACCGAGACTCACTACGAATGCCTGGCAAGTCTTTTCGTGGCACCCTGGGCGGAAGTGCGCTACCAGACGCTTCTGCAGGGCGACTTCGGGTTCGAGTCGTTTCAATTTGGGCAGCTTTTGCTTGCCTTTGGTGAGGCAAAGATAGAGGCCCTCATGCAGAGCAGCGACCGCCGGAGCCAGCATCTCCTCTCGATGCTCTGCGGCCTGCTCACTGCGGACGGCTATCCGGTGGCGGAAGATAGGATCTTCGTATCCGCTACCGAATTCTGGTCAACGTTTGCGGAAACAATGGCAGATTTTGTCCACGGCGACGAGGACGAAGCATCTACCCCATGGGCGCCGTCGGCAATGTGCCACATGTTGGAGGCAGTATCAAATGCGTGGCGCAAGATCACGTATCCTCCGTCCGAAGTACTCAACCAGTGGGACTCGAACGATCGTGTCGGGTTCAGTGACGCACGAAAGGATGTGGTGGACTTGCTGCAATCCGCCTACACTCTGGCTGGGCCTCGACTCGTCGTAACCTTCGCGGATCTTACACTTTCGGCGTTGTCGAGCTCGGCCTGGCTACCACTGGAGGCTGCAGCATTTTGCCTCGGCGGCATGGCTGACTGCGGCAGGGACGACGCCAGATTCGACGACGCTCTAAAACCCGTGTTCGCCTCTCCTCTGTTTTCTGTTCTCCGAGTCAGCAACGCCGACGTCCTTCCTAGGACGCGGCAGACCTGCCTCTCGCTGATCGAACACTACACCGAATTCTTCGAAAGAAACGTCTCTTTTCTTGCGCCTGCTCTGCGCCTCTTGTTCACTGTACTTTGTGAGCCTTCCATGGCAGTGTCCGCGTCAAAGTCTATTTTGCGCCTCTGCTCGTCCTGCCGACATCACCTTCATCCGGAGACTGGTGGGTTCCTGCATGAATACAAGGCCATAGCTAGCGGGGAGCGGCTGGATTGTATTTCCAGCGAAAAGGTCCTCGGAGCAATCGCCTGCGTTGCGCAGGCCATCCCAGATCCCGACCAACGTCACGGCGCTTGTGCCCGGATACTGGGATTTATCCAGAGCGACGTACACCGTGCCCGGGAGCTGGTTGCATCCTCTGGCTCAAGCCGGTCTCCTTGCGGGGGGCTTCGATGTTCTGACAATACTATTGATGAGCACCCTGGGTTGCATGTTGGCTTGAGGGCGTTGAGGTGCCTTGTGAGCGTTGGTAAAGGCTTCCAGTCACCGACCGATTCCGCGATTGATCTGGAGGCTGGCGACAACCAACAACAGCAAATGGATCCACTGCATGATCAGATCATGAGCATCATATTGGAGCTAGAGGATACTTTTGGCAGGAACTCTGAGGTAACGGAGTTGATCTGCAGCGTTCTCCGCGCTGGGTTCTCGGAGAGCGACCCCGGTCCGTTTGTTCTCAGACCAAACGCGGTGGCGCACTACCTGACGAGCCATACGGGAGAGACCACGAGAGTAGGCCTGCTTGTCAGCACAGCTTCTTCGTTTGCAAGCTCGCTGCACTCCCACGGATCTCATAACAGGCGGGCGATCTTCTCCGCACTGCTGCTGTGGGTAGTCGGACTGCTCAAGCAACTTCCTGGTACGACCACTGCGTACTCTGTCATTTAGGATAGCAAGCACGGTCTAACAGTGCATCAGAGCCGGAATACGACCCAGAGTTGGCGCAGAACGGAATCGACTTCGCCTCGCGACTCTTGGCCAAAACCGCAGTCACCGTATTGGGCCTGCAGCCAGCAGATGCAGCCGAGTTCCTTTTTATGTTCACCATACGGGTGCTCGACGGGAAGGAACCTTTGCCAAAGGGTGCTGCTGCAGACTTCTGGGTACGTTCGACTCATCTCGCACGATTTCCACGCTGTGCGGAGTCATGGGGCGGGCTGTACTGACTGATTATACAAGTCTACCTTTGTCGGCCTCAAAGGCGACGACCAGGAACTGCAGCAAGCTATAAAAAATGCCATGGAGACTCTTGGACCGTTACTGGCGCAGAGCCTCGCCAGGAATATCGGGGGCAACGCGTCACGAAGCGAGCTGGATAAGCTGAGCGAACCAGTCAAGAAACTGGTCAGTCGCCATCCCATGGCAAAGGAGTGGCTCCAGTCGGGGCTCAGCCATCCCTCCTTCCCCAGCGACAAGATCAGCCCGGAACAGAAGGCTCTGTTCGTCAAGAAGGTGATAAGGTGTGTGTTTTGGTGAACCCACCTCCAAAGCATTTACATGTCATGCTGACCTGTGAGCGCAGTCTGAGAGGGTCACGGGCCACAAACCAGGTTATCCGGGAGTTTTGGCTTTCTGCCAGGGGCAGCAGCTTCACGTATGTCTCCTGAGTCAGTTCTCGCCGAGACGTGTAGCTTTCGACCTCGGAACGCGATGGGTCGGCTACTCGAGCCGCTGTGAGCGGTGAAAACAGTACAGGTGTCCCATGTTGGGTTTCCGGATGAAGAAACCGGCAGCATGTGAATGGTGGCACGACTATGGTGAGTGGAGGAATTGGCAGTAGTCAGTGAGGACACGGTGGCGACGACATGATAGATACCCTAGCGGGTGGTCCCTTCCTCGTCTATAGTTACACGGTTGCGTACACTCATGCTACATGGTTGTTGGTACATGAGAGGCGTGGCGGAGAAGGTGGTCGAAACAGGGGTCTGGGAGGAAACATGGAAACATGGGGTTCACAGGCCCACAGCCGTCCTGACGAGTTGCATGGTTTCCTCGGCACTTTGGCGTGCCTTTCGTGCGCCTTCAACTTCGACATGGTCGAGGTACGCACTCTCGGTATCCAAGAGCTCCAGGTATCGGCTCCTGATGCCATGCAACCCCTGAATGATGGCGTCCGAGACCATAGCCTTGAACTGGCGGGGATGCGTTTCGGCGTGTTCTTGGGCGAGCTGGGCGGGGCTCCGCTGCTGCGCGTCAAATATGGATAGGATATCGAGCAGATTAGACACTCCAGGCCTAGTGGCTAGATCATAAGAAATGCCTGGTAGGGAGTCGGTCAAGGCCGAGGCCACCTTGGTACGGATCTCATCGTGGGTGTCTGTGATGAGAATGCGCGAGCGGTCATTCTTGTGCGATTTGGACATCTTGGACGTGGGGTCCGTAAGAGACATGATGCGATGCACCGGTGCTATACTTTAGTGTCAGTGTGCTCGGCACAAGGACGAGCAGGACCCAGACGAGGTGAATCACGTACGGGTGATGGTCTCGGGGTGGACCAGGTGTGGTCCATAGGCGTGATTAAAGTTGGTGGCGCACTCGCGAGCAAACTCAAGGTGCTGCTGCTGGTCATGGCCGACGGGTACATGGGTGGCTCTGTCGGCGAGAATCAGCCAGGGACGGCCAAACAATGGTTGGTGCTGTGGTCGCTGTACCTACCTGTGGACAAGAACATCGGCGGCCTGGAGGACCGGGTAAGACAGGAGGCCGAGCTTCAGTCGAGAGCCGGTGGGGTGGTCTTCCAACCGAGACGTCGGCAACAGGTTGAGCTTTTGCTATGGCCGTGGTTCAGTTCCCATCATCCACGTCGTCCGGGCACGGTCGATATCTCCCTCACCTTCCACTGAGTCATCCTCGACAGGTAGCCGACAGAGGCGGTACAGGCGAGAATCCACATGAGCTCCGAGTGCGCGGGGACCTTGTTAGAGGCACGGGTCAGATGATCCGATGGGCGGTGACTCGGTAGGGAGGGCAACTTGGGGACAGACGGAAGATTGGTGGAAGAGTATGGAGCGGTCCGGGTCAATGCCAATGGCGAGGAGGGCGGCGAGGGTCTCCCTCTTCCATCCCTTGAGCTTCTCGGGGGCCTGGGGCGTGGTGATGGCGTGGAGGTCGACGATGGAGTATATCAGCCTCGTGTCGGGCTGTTGCTGGAGCTGCACCCATTGCCGCAGAGCGCCGACGTAGTTGCCGAGGTGAGGGACGCCGGTGGGCTGGATCCCCGAGAAGACCACTCGGGGCCGCAGAGCGTTGGTTGCGGCGGCGGCGGCGCGCTTCATGGGGAGATTGGGGCAGTTGGGGCAAGTTGCATGTTTTGCAGCATGTGTTATATGGTGCGTTTCGAAAGCCCATGATCTCGGCCTCGTACGCGGTGCATATGCAATTATCGGGCGGCGCATTGCTACCCTGTAGCCCGACCGCCACCACTGCCACCACTGAATGCCACCACTGAATGCCTCCCTCCAGATGATCGAGAGAATCAACGGTCGAAGGCCATCTTCTTCAGCCAGACATCCCCGCCGATGTCGGAGGGCGAGTGCATTTGCAAGCCAACACGTTCGCCTCGTGCGAAATTGCCATCAAACACATCCATTGGTCGTCGGCTTGCCGTGCAGACGGAGCACCCCCGCCTCATGCTGTAGGTCGAGACACCTGCCAACCGATGACAGAAGCGCAAACCCTTGAGAATTGATCGTCTCCAGTGTGGCAGGGGTCGAATGAGCAGTACCTGATGCCAAATGAGCGCTCCACGAGTTGAATTTAGTAGGGTGATTACCCCTCCATCCCCGCACGCACGTGGGGCCGGGCACTCGGGGCATTCGAGCATCATACCCGTTCCTTTCCGCCTCGTCAGCGCGGTACTTCGTACCTATCTGAATCCACCCACCAGGTTGCATCTACAAAGCACTGCCTGCCCCATTGTCACCATCAGGCCGAGCAGAGAAGCCGACAAGGTACCTACCTATGTTTCCGCGGCTTGCTGCCAGCCTACCTCGCCTGACACTCCCGAGACACCAGTTCAGAGCTCCCGTTGCGTCCACAACCCGGCTCTCTGCTACCGCCACCGTTACCACTACCCCCATTGCAGCCATGGCAATGGCCAAGGTCGACACCTCGTCCCAGCTGTTCAAGTTGAGGAGCCTCATGGAAGAGCGCAAGGTCCACGTGTACAGTGAGTGGGCACACGGCCCCCGTCCAAGCTCCCCTGGCTGCTAACCCGTGGTTTAAACAGTCATCCCGTCAGAGGACAGCCACAGCTCCGAGTACATTGCCGACTGCGATGCCCGCCGCGAGTTCATCTCGGGCTTCACTGGCTCCGCCGGGTGCGCCGTCGTCACCCTCCAGGCCGCTGCGCTGGCCACCGATGGACGTTACTTCAACCAGGCGTCCAAGCAGCTCGACGACAACTGGACACTGCTCAAGCAGGGCCTCCAGGACGTCCCGACCTGGCAGGAGTGGGCTGCTGAGCAGTCAGCCGGAGGTAAGACCGTCGCCGTCGACCCTACGCTGCTCGCCGGGCCCGCCGCCAAGAAGCTCGCTGAGCAGATCCGCAAGGCCGGCGGCTCCGACTTGCTGCCGCTCGACGACAACCTCGTCGATGCCGTCTGGGCCGACCGCCGGCCCTCGCGCCCCAGCCAAACCGCCATCGTCCTGTCCGACGACGTCGCCGGCAAGTCGGTCCAGAGTAAGATCGCCGACCTGCGCCAGGAGCTGGCCAAGAAGAACTGCCCCGGATTCTTCGTCTCCATGCTCGACGAGGTGGCCTGGCTCTTCAACCTCCGCGGCAGCGACATCCCCTACAACCCCGTCTTCTTCTCCTATGCCACCGTCACTCCGCAGTCGGCGACGCTCTACATCGACGAGTCCAAGCTGAGCGAAGCCTGCACGGCCCATCTGGCCAGCAACCATATCCATGTTAAGCCGTATGACGCCTTCTTCAGCGAGGCGCGAAGCCTCCATGCCGAGGTCGCCGAGAAGAACAAAGCCTCGGGGACCACGACCCCCGGAGCCTTTCTCATATCCAACAAGGGCTCTTGGGCCTTGCAGCGCGCCCTCGGGGGGGAGGGCTCCGTCGAGGAGATCCGCAGCCCCATAGGCGACGCCAAGGCCATCAAGAACGAGACCGAGATGGCTGGCATGCGGGCGTGCCATGTCCGAGACGGCGCGGCCCTGATCGAGTTTTTCGCCTGGCTCGAGGACCAGCTCGTGGCCAATAAGGCTGTGCTAGACGAGGTTCAGGCCGCCGACAAGCTAGAAGAACTGCGGTCCAAGAAGCAGCACTTTGTCGGCCTCTCCTTTCCCACCATTTCGTCCACTGGGCCGAAGTAAGTCGACGCCATCTGCTCCTTCGCACCAGTCGTCTCGGCGAAGTCGCCGTGTCATTTGCTCATTAGCCACCTACCCCAGCCAAGTGCATGCAAACGCTGACACGTTGCTCTCCCCCAGTGCCGCCGTGATTCACTACGGACCCGAAAAGGGAAGCTGTGCAACCATTGACCCGGCGAGCGTGTATTTGTGCGACTCGGGTGCGCAGTTCCTGGACGGCACAACTGACACGACGCGGACGCTGCACTTTGGCAAGCCCACGGACGCCGAGAAGAAAGCCTATACTCTGGTCCTTAAGGGCGTGATTGGACTCGACACTGCCGTCTTTCCTAAGGGGACGACAGGTTTCGCTCTGGACAGCCTGGCTCGCCAGCACCTTTGGGTGAGTGAAACTAACCCTGCCTGTTCTCGACCCAGAGGGGTCTTGAGGCAACGAGAGGTTTTTGTCCATGCTAACAGTACACAGAAAACGGGACTAGACTACCGTCATGGCACCGGCCACGGGGTTGGCTCCTACTTGAACGTTCACGAAGGGCCCATCGGCATTGGCACGCGCGTCCAGTATACCGAGGTACCCTTGGCCCCTGGCAACGTCCTCTCCAACGAGCCGGGATACTACGAGGACGGCAGCTTCGGTATTCGCATTGAGAACATCATGATGGTGAGGGAAGTCGAGACGGAACACTGCTTCGGCGACAAACCTTTCCTGGGTTTCGAGCACGTCACCATGGTTCCCTACTGCCAGAACCTCATGGAAACGAGCCTTTTGACAGCCGAGGAGAAGGAGTGGGTCAATGTGTACAATGCGGAGATTCTGGACAAGACGAGAGGATTCTTTGAAAACGACCCATTGACGATGACGTGGCTCACCCGCGAAACACAGCCCATAGCATAAGAACGCGGAGGAGGAGGCAATACATAATTAATTCATATACCTTTGGTAAAAGGAAACAAGGCAATCCGATACTCGCACAAGTCGGCCCTAGAGACGCACAAGAGCGGCTAAGATAAAGGTCAGCGCGAAGGACGACGTGAACCACGAGTTGTCTGCGCCAACGCTGCTCACGGAGGACAAGCCCGGCCACCGCTGCTGGTCGATGTCGACCAGGCGAGGAATGTCCAGTCCCCAGCGGGAGGCAATCTTGGTTGACAAGACTTAGCAGTCGACGGCAAGGGTTGGAGAGCACGCGGGACGAAAGGGGTCGCACATGAAAAGAAACAGCCAGCAAGCCGCCGAGAAAGACGAGCGTTCGCGAGAAGAGGGCGACGACGAAGCCAGCAGCAAAGCCTGTGCGAGGTGGAGAGACCCGGGCAAGTCAGCCACAGGGGCAAGGCAGAATGGCATTGGCGCATGTGCAAAGACGCGACGAACCGGCAAGACTGCCGCTCGAGACTTGTCGGACAAGATGCGGCGACAGGCCCGGCCCCGCAGGTTGCTGCCGCAGCCGAGAGCGAGGAGGCGCCGCAACAGGCTGGCCCGAGTCCAGCCGTCGAGGGCTGGACTGCAACGTTACCCCGACGCACACTCCGCCGGCGACGAGAAGCCGGGCGGAGCGAAGGCCGAGGAGGCGGCTCATGCTGGCGTATTATACTGAGTAGGTAGGCACGTATTCGTACGGGCAAGTTCATATATCGAGTACGGTATGTGGTTCGTGGTTGTGATGAGTGTGGGCTTGATGACAGTTCTGAGTTTGACGTTTGTCAGTTGGGTAATAATACGTCATGGCCATCCCGCCGCTCAAAAAGGAAACGGGTTTGTTTAACGCTCCAATGCAAGCAACTTACTTCGTACGTACGTACCTAAAGTATTAAGACCGAGACCGAGAGCACAGCAGTTGGCAGCAATGGTCGGCTTTGCGCATAAGTTTCCTCTGCGCCACCCATGTAGAATGGCGATTCATCAATGCGTTCCACAAACGACGCACTGTCGGTGGCAAATACTTCGCACGGACAGATTGACCAAGGTACTTGAAGTGAGTTGCGGTGAGAATTCAGGCGTTGAGAACCCGAGACAGCAATGTAGGTATAGGTAGGTAGGTAGGTAGGTAGGTAGGGATATAATAGCAAAATATAAAGTCTCGTCTTGAGAAGCATGCACGACTCCGACCTGCGCCAAACCTCGAAGTGCCCGTCTCAGGCGCTCGCCAACGCCCCTCGCCCCTGAATGCTAAATTGGGGGCGGGACACAATCCCTAACCCCAAGACACAGTACACAGTCGACAGCAGAAGCGATACACGCCTTCTGAGGATATAGATTCCTTGTACGCCACAACGCCGCAGGGCCAACAAGCCCTCTGAACCAACCCGCCGCCCGGGCTTACGCTTACACCAACCCCCGTCCATCACCCCAGGCCGGCCCAGATGCCTCGGATCCGTCTCGCAAGTTGGATGTCTTTTTGCATTATCGTGACTCTCTTGGCGTGGATGGCGCAGAGCTGGGCGTCTTCGAACAGGTGGACCATGAAGGCCTCGGCGGCTTCTTGCAAGGCTTGGATGGCCTGGCTCTGCCATCGAAACTCGCGTCCCCTCGGGCGGCAGTTCATGCCAATCTCACGGACCTGGGACAGTTGCCGTCAGCGCACGTTGCGGGGTGGGAGGCGGATGGAGATGGCGTCTAGACTGACCAGGCGCATAAAGGGGAGTTTTAGTAATAGGAGCTTGGTGCCGCTCTGGTATTGCCTGATTTCGCGCAGGGCGACGGTGCCGGGGCGGTAGCGTCTTTTGTGCTTTATGGGGATCGGGTCGCCGGCTGCAAGGAAAGGAGGACATTGTCAGCTCCAGCTTTCCATGGGCAGCTTGCGCGGGGAGGAGACTGAGTGCGTTCATACCTTGGACGTCCCCTGGACGTGAGCGCCGAGCCGCCGAGCCGCCAGTCGATCTTCTTTGCTTGGGAGCCATGACGCGCGCGCGACGAGAGAGCGAGCGTATGCCAAAAGACGATCGAGGTTGAAGCTATGGCGCGGGGGCGAGCAAGACGAGGACAGGAGGCGCACCCTGCAGGGCGGATACGGGATTGGTCGCGAGGCCGCCGCCGTCGTCGTCGAGTCGGCCGCGCCGAGGATACGGGAACAGAGCTTAGAGCGGGCGTGAGGAGCCGTGTGGCGGTCGCAAAAAGGGACGGTGGCGATGGCGATGGTGGTGAGAGCGGCCATATGGTATCTCGAGCCGTGTCGACGCGATACATCAACGGTCAACGGCCCTGCCTGGGTGGTGGCAGCCAAGAGAGAAGGGTGCTGTTTCGCGCGCATGAAGAGCCGCTCAGGCGCGCGCGACTTGCTCGGCCCAGCCCCGCGGTTTTTTAATGGGGTGGCGCAGCAGAACGCGACGAGCCACACCTCCAGGATCTTGAAGTGTGGCGCAGGCGGCCCCTTCCGAAAGGCCACCTCTACTTCGTAGGTAAGTATGAAGAGCATTGCGAAGTAACTTCTTTCTTGTCCAACTCGCCAGCTCGCCAGCCTGTACATAATATCTAGAGCCTCGCAATCGCAACGATTACATACTATATCACGCACCCTATTCGAAGCACCGTCAGCCACGTCGCAGCTTGTCTCGCCTTGTCCGCCGGCGCCGTTGGGGCGCAACTCGCCCATCCTGCGTCATCGCCCACCTCCCCTCCCCAAACGGAAACCGTCGCATCTCGCGCGCTCTCTCTCGTGGCATCATGGATCAAGTCATGGACGGTGGCCGCCTGCCCCTCGAGGCCTGGTTTTGGGAGATGCCCATGTGCACCCGCTGGTGGACCACCGCCACCGTCCTCACGAGCGCCCTCGTCCAGTGTCACATGGTGACGCCCTTCCAACTCTTCTACAGCTTCCGCGCCGTCTTTGTCAAGTCCCAAGTAAGTCCCCCCCCCCCTTCCCCTGCCCTGACCTCTTGCCTCGTTGTAGCTAACGTCCCTCCGGTACTGGCGGCTGGTGACGACCTTCCTCTACTTCGGCCCCTTCTCGCTCGACCTCCTCTTCCACATCTACTTCCTCCAACGCTACGCCCGCCTCCTCGAAGAATCATCAGGCCGCTCGCCGGCGCACTTCTCGTGGCTCCTCCTCTACGCCATGGCCAGCCTCATCGCCCTGTCACCCCTCGTCTCCATGCCCTTCCTCGGCCACCCGCTCTCCTCGACCCTCGTTTACATATGGTCCCGACGCAACCCCGACACCAGACTTAGCTTCCTCGGCCTCCTTGTCTTCACCGCACCATACCTTCCTTGGGTCCTCATGGCCTTTAGCCTCTTCATGCATGGCACCATCCCCAGAGATGAGATCATGGGAGTCGTCATTGGCCATGTCTGGTACTTCTTTACCGACGTCTACCCGCCTCTCCACAACGGCTCGCGACCACTTGACCCTCCGGCGTGGTGGAGACGACTCTTTGAAGGCTGGGCCACCCAGGATTCTGGCAACGGCATCAACAACGATATCGTGGCCGCGGCCGGCCGGGACGCAGCCGTCCCTGCCGAGGTGCATTAGCACCAACTGGCGGTCGTCCCCTGTCCTAGGGTATTTCGTGGCTATCTTGCCCAGGGCATTGTCGCGCGTTCTTCATTTCTATTCCCGACTGCTTTTCTTCGCCCCGTCTCTCCATTCCCGGACGGCCAAGGGGGTCTCGGTCTTGCTTCTCTGGCTGTGTTTTGTTGGAGGTTTTTGCACATTTTGCACACTCGGCGTTTGGTTTGGTATTAGAGGCGTCTCGGCAAGGGATCTATCAAACGCGAGGGAGATTGGACCGTTTTGGAACCAGAGTACATGCATCACCCACCGTTTATACAGCTTGACCTAGCAGTGTACGAAGTATGTCCATAAATCTGATTCATGGCCCTGGGCCAGGCGGTGGTACCTTGCATTTGCCTTGTATCTTGATATTCGGCCGCGGGAGAACTAGGCGTTGCTGCGGTCCTGCAGGTATCAAAACGACTGGTTTGCCTCATGACGTCCTTGCCGGCGCCGGTGGCGACGAAGGCGACGCGGACGGCGTGGGTGACGACGGGCAGGGTTAGGGCACGCTCCCAGGCCTCGATCCTGAGCTGCTGCTTGCTGCCCAGATGCGGTTCATGGGTGGTGAAATGAATGCCTGCCCGAAGCGCGGAGGTCAGCATGTAAGGTTGCCGTCGCACGGCCACGGTCCCTCACCCAACCTCGCCCCATCCATCATTCTCGTCCTCGTCCTCGTCCCCGACCTCATGCTCATGCTCATGCCTCTAGGCCCGCCCTTCTATTTAGGACATTAGTTCGCATGCCATCACGAGCGACATGGCCTCGGTCGATCCATCGATGGCGGCGCAGCTGAAGTGCGGCCCCGTCGCTACAACGGACTCTAGGGATTGAGTCAATGCTGCGCCCGCCACCGGTCTCGCGCGTCGGAGCACCATCAACACATTCAGTACGAGTTACGAAGGTGGAGCCCAAAAGTAATGTCACCGCCCTACCCGTGTGGCGGACCCCTGCCACCGCGTGTATATAGTATTTTTGAAATTTCATACTTCGTACGAAGTACTGGCCTTAATAAACTCTACTCGAAGAGGGGGAGGCAAAAGGTGCGCTGGATCCCGCGCATTTATTAATCTCACGCGGGTCCCGTGTAGGTTATGGTTATATAAGCCTCTCTCTGTCAGCGGGCGATTGAAGGCATCAAGGGCAATTCGA
>NRSZ01000242.1:0-24339 GCA_002901185.1 Tolypocladium capitatum
TCCTCCCCCTCCCCTCCCTTCCCTCTTCCTCCCTCGTCTAGGAAAGCCGACGTCATGGCCAATCTCCCCTCACAACATCCCACCCTGTCCATCCACCTCTCCGACCTTACCCTCACCCCCCTCATCACGTCGTCGTCCTCCCCGTCCCACCTCGAGTCCCTCACCAGCCTCACCTCCAGCGCGCTGTCCTCCCAGACCGCCGCCCAGCGCGCCCACCTCGGCCGCCCCCAGCGCATCATGGTCGAGTACCCGGACGCCGGCGCCGTCGTCCTGCAGTCCTACCTCGACCCCCGCGAGTCGCCCCCCGCGGACAGGAACGGCTCCGCGGGCCCGATGCACAGGAACGACGGCAGCGGCGATGACGGCGCCGCCATGAGGTCGGATGACGCTGTGCCGGTGCTCGTCGGCGTCGTCGTCGCGGGCTCGTCGGATGACGCCTGGGAGGCGCGGCGCGCAGCGGCCCGGCTCGAGAGGGTCGGGCGCGAGTTCCAAAAAGAGTGGGTGGCCCAAGGCGCGGAGCGGAGCGCCGACGGAGGAGGTCCCGAGTGAGCGAGGGCGAGGATAAAAGACGTCCCCGGATCGGCCATGTCCAACGCGTGCGGTCCCCGGACGTCTGATTCGACCCGCCTTACACGGTGGCGATCGGGTGGTGAGGCCGACGAGCATGGATAAACAGCACAAGGCTCTAGGCCCGGCGCGGGAACACGCACCGAGCATGCAACAAGCGACATCTTTCCATGAAATGACCCACATTTTACGGGCTTGCATTCGACAGCATGAGCGTGGAGTCGGCGGTTGTAATACTGTTACTTCTCACAGTTGGTATTGGACATCATAGGCGGGCTGCTCTAGAACCGTCATCGATTTTAAATTGGAGAGAAACATCTATCTTTTGCGCAACAACCAAAAAAGAGGTCCTTGAGATCCCCCGCGCTCCAAAGTCCATCGTTACTGCGTAATAGTTTCGCCTAGAAACAAAAGATAAAAGGGATATATATTTTCAAAGGCATGACCCGCGAGCAGCGACTCAACATCTTAGATGTGCTGCTGGAAGGCACGGTTGACAGGCGAGCGCACATTGGGCACGTCCTTCCAGAAGTCGATGGTGGCGACGGCGCGCTTGGAGATGCCCTCGGGGGTAAACTCGAACTTCTTGTAGACGTCCTTGTAGGCGCCAGAAGCACCGAAGCGGTTTATGCCGAACTGCTCGTGCGTGTAGCGCTCCCAGCCCATGGTGCTCATGACCTCGACGGACAGCGAGGGGATACCGTCGGGCAGGACGGCCAGCCTGTACTCCTTGGACTGCGCGTCGAACGCTTCGAAGCAAGGCATCGAGACGATGCGGGCCTTGACGCCGTGCTTCTCCTGCAGGTACTTGGCGGCGTCTATGCAGATGCCCACCTCGGAGCCAGTGGAGACGAGGGTGATGTTGGCACCCTCGACCTCGTGCGCGACGTAGCCGCCCTTCATGGCCTTCTCGATGGTGGAGCCCTCGAGCTGGGGCAGGTTCTGGCGAGAAAGGGCGAGGATGCTGGGTGTGTGCTTGGAGGTAAGGGCGACGTAGTAGGCGGCGCTCGTCTCGTTGCCGTCGGCAGGGCGCCAGACCATGCAGTTGGGGAGGGCACGGAAGTGGGCCATGGTCTCGATGGGCTGGTGGGTAGGGCCGTCCTCACCAAGGCCGATGGAGTCGTGGGTGGCAACCCAGATAAGACGGACCCCAGACAGCGCAGACAGACGGACGGCACCGGCAGCATAAGAGACGAAGTTGAGGAACGTGCCGCCATAAGGCAGGATGGTACCGTAGGCAGCCAGACCGTTCATGATGGCGCCCATGGCGTGCTCACGGACGCCGTAGCGGACGTAGCGGCCGGCGTAGTCGCCGAGGCCGTTGGCCTTGGGCTGGAAGTCGACGGCGGACTTCCAGCGGGTCAGGTTGGAGCCGGTAAGGTCGGCAGAGCCGCCGAAGAGCTCGGGGACGGCCGCCTCAATCTTGCCGAGGACGGTCTCGGACAGCTTGCGGGTAGCGACAGCTGCGTCGGCGGGAGTGTAGACGGGCAGGCTCTTCTCCCAGCCCTGGGGGAGATCGCCCTTCTGGCGGCGCTCCAGGTCGGCGTGCTCGTTGGGGAACTGCTGAGCGTACTTGGAGAGCAGCTGGTTCCACTGCTGTTCGGCGGCGGCACCCTCGGACGAGTGCTTGCCGTAGAGCTCGTAGACCTCCTTGGGGACCTGGAAGGACTCCTCGGGGTTGAAGCCCCACTTCTGCTTTACCTGCTTGATGTCATCGGCCTTGAGAGGGGCGCCGTGGACACCGTGGGTGCCCTGGAGGAGAGAGCCGTAGCCGATGGTGGTCCTGAGCTTGATCAGGGAGGGCTTGTTCTTAACCTCCTTGCACTTCTGGATGGCAGCCTCGATACCGGCCAGGTCGTTGTCACCGTCGTCGACGGTGACGACGTGCCAGTCGTAGGCCTCGTAGCGCTTGGCAACGTCCTCGGTGAAGGCGCAGTTGGTGTCGCCGTCAATGGAGATGTGGTTGTCGTCGTAGATGCAGATGAGGTTGCCGAGCTGCAGGTGGCCGGCGAGGGACGAGGCCTCGGAGGAGATACCCTCCATCAAGCAACCGTCGCCGAGGAAGCAGTATGTGTAGTTGTCCACGACGTCAAAACCGGGCTTGTTGAACGTGGCAGCAGTGTGAGCCTGGGCCATGGCGAGGCCGACGGCATTGCAGACACCCTGGCCCAGGGGACCAGTGGTGACCTCGATGCCGGGGGTGTCGTGGGCCTCAGGGTGACCAGGGGTCTTGCTGTCGACCGTCTGTGGTACGCCGTCAGTGGCCTGTGAACGAGGCCGGTTTTGTAGTTATTGACACTTACCCGGAAGGCCTTGATGTCATCCATGGTGAGGTCGTAGCCGAAGAGGTGGAGGAGCGCGTACTGGAGCATGCAGCCATGGCCGTTGCTGCACCGGTTTGACGTCAGGTACGAGGTCGCGGGTCGAGAAGAGGTGGCGGACCGAGACTTACGAGAGGACGAAACGATCCCGGTTCAGCCACTTGGGGTTCTTGGGGTTGAACTTCATGAACTTGTTGAAGAGGACGTGGGCGACGGGAGCCATGCCCCTGTGCGAGCGTCAGCGGATGCTGTGGCAACCTCGAGGGCTCGAGGGCGCTGCTTACATGGGGGCGCCGGGGTGTCCCGAGTTGCTGTGGAAGGTGGCATCAACCTGGAGGCGCCAATCTCGTCAGTATGTGTTCCTCTCGTGCCTGTCCAGCGCCGTCGATTGCTCGCACTCGTCTTGCGACGGCCGAGCTCGCTCGAATGGCTTGGGCGCTGGCGGGGCAGCTCGATGGCGGGGCATCAGGCGCCACGTACCGCGAGGAGGCGGATGGTGTTGATGGCCTTGTGGTCAATCTCGCCGTAACCCATGATTGCTGATTTCAGAGTGGTTCTGGTTTGGGGTATGGAGGGGAGAAGAGGAAAGAAATGGGAAGGGAGGAAGATGGTCGAGCTCAGCGGCCTGGCGGGATGGATGGATGATTTTCTGCTGAGGGGTTCCCCTCGGGTGAGACGCCGGCGACTTGTTGACGATGGGTGGGGCCTTCCATCACCGTGTGGCCCGAATTTTTACTGGGTCCGCTGCCCCTCCATTGCCAGCCGCCGCGATTTTTGCCTCACGCCGGGCTGTTCGATGCTCCCGGTACGATATCTGCCTGCTGCTGCTCCGTACAGGCGTGTGGATGACTTCAGTTGATGCAAAGACTCCCGCTGCACGGCGGCGGGGAGGTCGGTGTTGCCGTCCGGGCGGGACGTCGCCGTGTGGCCCACGGGTGCTGGATGGGCGGCTCATACTTCGTAGCCTTGCGGCTTTTACCGGCCTCAAAACACCGATGCTGCCATAGCCGACAGGCCAAGGAGCACTGCACTCCGAAACAGTATCAAGCCCATCCATGGTGTTCCGCGTCCGGGGCGCCATCCAATCCCGTCGAGCCAATTGCGGCGGCGCTGTTTTGGTGGACACATTCCACCGTCGACCGTTTTCGGACCTGCCATCGGCCGGCTTGAATTGAGCCACCGTCTCATCACGATAGTACCAAGATGTTGGTAAGCATTTCCAACCATGTCAGGGCCTGTGACTGCAACGTACTGCTCGTAGAGGACGTGACGCTCACTCATCACGGAGGCGAGCCTCAAATAGCGTGCCGCCTAGCGGACAAATTGCCGACCCGCTTCACAATTTAGAACCATCTCCGTCTACCGGCTGTCGCTACCCCAATCACCATACATACGACTTACAGAAGCAATGGTCAGCAAGGCGACGCCCAAACGGCCGCCCGCCGCCAGCAGAACGCCCTCCAAGACGTCGGGACAAGCAGCGGCATCCAGCTCCGCCGCGCCGAGCGTCGTCAGGAACACCGAGAACCAGCAGCGGCTCCTCGACGTCTTCTCCGATGCCTTTAGCAACGTGCTGTCCTCGGAGGGCTTCCCGGCGCTGCTGCAGGAGATAAAGCAGGCGCTGTTCAATCGCGACTTTGCGGCGGCGTTTGGGCGGGAGGACTATCTCGACGCGTACGCGGCGAGATGGAGTCCCACGAGGGCGCTTTGCTATGCCACGGTGTTTCTGGCTGTCAGGGACTACCTGGATCAGATGCTCGTACCGCATCATGGGCCAGCAACGACGGATACGGCTGGCCATGGCAAGGAGGAGCAGGGTCCCCCGGATGAGCCTGAGGAACAGTCGAGAAGCAGGGGTTCTCCGACTTCCAAAAGACTCAGGATGCTCTCCATCGGAGGGTGCGCTGCCGAACACGTCGCCTTTGCCTCCTACCTCGGCGACACCTCTTCCCTAGGCACCCTCACCCTCCTCGACTCGGCGCCCTGGTCGCGCGTGGCAGCTCTCCTACAAAACCAACTCACCACCGCCCCTCCGCTCTCCAAGTACGCCTCCGCAGCCGCCAAGGCCTCAAACCAACCTTTCCTGCTGGAACCACAGCTATCCCTCACCTTCTCCCAGGGCGATGCCTTGTCACTGACAAGGGACAGGCTGGCAGAGCTCGTCGGCGCGCAACCGCTCGTCGTGACGCTCCTGTTCACGCTCAACGAGCTGTACACCGACGGCAGCATCGGTCAGACGACCAAGTTCCTGCGGCTGCTGGGAGAGTCGCTTCCTCATGGGAGCTTGCTGCTCGTCGTGGATAGTCCCGGGAGCTATTCGGAGGCGGCGGTTGGTAAGGAGAAGAAGAGATACCCTATGCAGTGGCTGCTCGGTCATACGCTTCTCGAGACTCAGACCCCGGGATATACCTGGGAGAGGCTCGAATCGAAAGATTCCATCTGGTTCCGGCTTCCGGAAGGGCTCTCTTACCCAATACAGCTTGAGAATATGCGATACCAGATGCATCTATACAAAATACACAAGACCCGGCTTTCTTGAAGAGAAACAGAAAATAATACCACCAAAGTGCGACTGCTTTCAGGAGTCGTTTATCGTAGTGTGAGTTGTAGGTATCGAGTTCTAGGTAATATATGCTATGCCCACACCAGCTTCTTGATCGAGTGTCCCAGTTGCTCCAGCAACCCCGTATTCTTCTTCGCCGCCTCGAGTGAAATAATGTCCGCCTTTTCGATGATGCTCCTGGCCTCCTCCCCGTCCTTGTACAGCTGCCGCTCCAGCACGAGACGCTCAATATCCGCGCAAATAGTAACGACCTGCTGGATCTCGGTCTGCCGCGGCCCACCCCCTCCCAACACGGCCACGGATGAGTCCGTGTACGGCGCCTTGAACGCCAGCTTCCGGATCGCGGGCAACTTGGGCTTCCCGGAGAAGAAGTTCACAAAGGCTGGGTGCGGCTTCGCACTGTCGCTGTTCTGGGAGCCCGGCTTCGATGCGATCTCGCCTCGGGTGGACAGCGTGCGCGTGTTAGTTCTGCAGATGTTGCTCTTCCCCGGCTGGTACTCGACCACGAACCCGACGTTTCGCATCTCGTCCATGTGAGACGGCGCCATGGTGGAGGTGACGTACGTGCCGAACTTGATGTGCGTGACGTTGCAGAGATGCACTCGCTCAAACGACGAGACCTTGTCCAGGTCCCAGTCGAAGCGGCAAAGGTACAGCGCGGCATCCGTCAAGAGGAGGACGACTTCTCCCATCGGCCCGGACTTGACGACGTCGGCGGCGTTGGGGCTGATGAGCACCCATCCGCCGTGGACTTCCTCGCTCACGTCGGCCACGACTCGCTTCTGGCAGAGCTCGACGGCTCGTTCTCTCATCTTCGACATGGACACCGCCGGGTCCTTTGTCATCATGTCTGACTCGAACTCGTCAAACACCTCCGCCGTAACGTTTCCCAGGAGGAAGTCTATGGCAGCTTGGCTAAAGTAGTCGTTGACCATGCTGGGGAGATGTTAGCAATTCCACAACTCGCCGTGTGAAAAACGTACCCGCTGTAGAAGCGTGCGAGTGACAGCCCCAAATCGTTCAATGCTCCGCGATAGTCCCTCTTCCTTGTTCTGGTGTAGTCGCCCTTCATGGCCGCCGTCGACGCATACTGCTTCGAAACAGCGTCGCCATTATCTGCCCAGAGGGTGTTGAACCACGTCGTCTCCTGGTCCAGCTGCGCGCTCATGTCAACCCCGTCCTCCTTTAGCTGCAGCTCCAGCATGTGTTTTGCAAACGAACTCTGGCACACATTGGTTCGGTCCAGGCAGTCCATGCAGTTGGTCCGGAGCACTCCCCTTTGCTTCCGAACCAGCTCGCCCTCCTCTTGAGTTGTGCTTCCCAGCTCTTCCAGCCTGTCTTTCATCCGCAGGAGAAGATGGCTGACATTCTCGAACTTCATGCCGCGACAGGCCTGGTGGAAGTCGAACCATTCAAAGTGGATCTGATGGTCGCCATTGGCCTCTTCGTTGAGGCGCTCAACGTTCCTTTGGTACTGCGTGCCGATGGATTCTTCTACACCTTGCTTCTCGACCAGATTTACAATCTGCAATTTTCCGTAGTGTTTCAAAAGTCTCTCGAAATGTCTCTTGCATGCATTGTAGTTTGACTCTGGAGAGTGCTGTATGACAGGTACCGGTTTCAGAGAGTAGGCTGACTGTGTGAAGAAGACGGGGATGCTTCCCCTGATTTGCAGGAAAGAGTGCATCGGCGACGACTTGTCCCACGTCGGCGACGAAATCATCTGTTCTGTTTCGACCATGTTGGCCGTGAAGCCGTCCTCGTCTACGCCGCGGCGGAGATATCGTAGACCTGCTCTCTTGGTGGAACGACGTGATATCAGTGTGATGAGGCACTTCCTCTCCGAGGGCCGCAGGTCGATGGAGTCCCTGACTATGCCTGATGGAGGCGAGCCGGGGGGCGAGCCCGGCGCAGAGAGGCTGCTCATTTCAACGGACTCTGCTGATGGCTCATCCTGCTGCGGGGGCTGGCTGTCCACGACAAACGTTCGCTGCCCAACAAACCCTTGCATGATGGGCAGAGCCAACGATTCCTGGCCCGTAGCCACGAATTGCTGCAAGATGTGGCGATTCCAGAAGAAGGCGCGGTCAACATGAGCGTGAAGCGGCACGTCTGGTCGCGGCAGGATTGCACCCTGTGCCAAGCTGCGCGTAATATCCACGTCGTAAGAAAAGTAGAAGCTTCGGGACGAGCCGAAGAGTACCTTTACGGTACGAAGCAGCTTGGGCAGCAGCGTAGACACTGGGGTCTGAGTGCCAGAATCGTCTGTGAGCGGAACCTTGGCCACCGAGGACGCTGCTGAGTCGACATCGACGCCTGGAGTCGAACCGGCGGACGAGACGCTCATGCCCATTGTCCGCCTCTGCTCCATGGTCCATCCGCTGCGACTAAACCAACTTTGAGCGAATCGGCCGTAACTACCTCGTCGGCAGATAACGTCTTCCGCGACGCTGCTCCGTTTGGGGTCGGGCCTCGCGTCCCCTTCCTCAGTCACCGCATCGTCGACCTCGTAGAGGGCGCCGTTGGACATGTCGTTTTCTTCATCACTGCTCTCGCCATCTTCGCTCGGCGCATGCGCGGACCGTCGCCGCAAGCTGCCGGCCGTCCTTCGGATGGACTCGTCTGCATCCGCCTTGGAGGTGCACGGCGTGACGGCAACCTCTGTGACGACGTAGATGGGGAATCCAAATATCTGAGCGACCTGCTGCCGCCGCGTAATGGTGACCAGATAGCGGAGCCTCGACACCGTGATCAGGCCTGGAGAAGACGTGTCAGTCGCCGAGGCTGCCGCGGAGATGGGCCTGAGCCGGGCTCACCGATAACACCGAATGCCTCGAACGATGACTCGGGCGTTGACGCGTCGGGGAGCTGATCACGCGGAACGGCGGATATCGAAGAGTCGCCGTATCTGACCCGTACAGGCTGGAACGGCCTCTGTCCCCTGGGCGAATGTGGCTGGATTATAAGGCCGTCGATGGCGGCGCATATGGCAATCTTGCGCGCGATCTGAAGATGATGATCAGGCATTATGGGTGGCGTGGTTCCAAAGAGCACGCCCTATATAAAACAGAATGAAGAAAATAAATGCCAAAGCAGGCTTCTACGCAAGGGAAATACAGCATAGGTAAACCACGACTACCAAGGTAGCCTTCCGCAAGACTCGGTTGAAGGTGCAGCAGCGGGGGATGTTCCAGGATCAGCGCGTGCGCCTAGCGGCGAGGGTGGAGCAACGCCATATTAGAACAGGGTGGGACCCGGGACAGCCAAGAGAGGATTATGCAGGCTCAAGGCCGGCCATGTGGACAGACACGTCCAGGCCAGTTAACGCGAGGCACTTGCGAGTATGCCAGCACTGCCCCGAATCCTATGCAGTCTGAAGGCTCCGACTTCGTGCCTCGCAATGGTTATAGAAGTCGCGTTCTAATCTATATGCCAGCAGCGGTGGCTTGGCGTAGCTCCAGTAACGCCGAGGAGTAGGGGAAATGTGCGGCGAGTACAGGTCGGCTCACCGGAAGGAATCGAATGGGTTGCCCGAACAGCTACGTTCACCATGTTGAAAGATCATTCTTGCAAATACTGTATCCCCTTCCCAAGCGTTTGGCCGCCGTCAGGGGTAGTTCGGCATTCGTGGCTGTCGGGTCGGTCGGTTCACGCAGGACTCGGCGTGGCACTCGTTCGCTCCGTCATCGCTAGCGAGTCGGTAGGAGGCAGCCTTCGCTGAAGATAGCACTCCAAAGTCGGCCATCGGGGACTGGAACATGCAGCATTGTCGAAGGGCGACATTCGGCTCAAGGGAGGGTGGCGTCTGGTGGCGCGGCTAGCTGAGGAGGTTGAAACAGCAGTTGTTGACTTTAGGATCCGTTGGTCCAATGGCTGCTCCAAACGAGAAGAACAGATTATTGCATGGCCCGACTCTGGTGACAATGGAAGTGCTGCGCCGGACTGCCGAAGATGCCGAGTTGCATAACCCCTGTCGACCGGGGGCGTGATTATCCGCCCCGTCTTACGTAAACCTCCATCCGGCCACCGTGCGGCAAAACCTAGTCGCCAACCA
The DNA here is from genome assembly GCA_002901185.1 of Tolypocladium capitatum. Taxonomy (NCBI): domain Eukaryota; kingdom Fungi; phylum Ascomycota; class Sordariomycetes; order Hypocreales; family Ophiocordycipitaceae; genus Tolypocladium; species Tolypocladium capitatum. The sequence continues at coordinate 9,506 of NRSZ01000242.1, forward strand.
GGGAACGAGTCCTCCAACCACCACCCGCATTCGCCAAAGCACGACGTCGACAGCTCATCGCCGAAGCTTCCCTTGCCATCCCCTGTCGCGCTGTACTCAAGTAGCAACTCGTATCGCCTCTTCGACTCTCCGTATCCCACGCTCGACAGCTCACGACCGCCAAAATGGTCTCCGAGGCTTGGTACGTCAGCAGCGCGCCTCCCTATCGCCGTCATCGAGCTCCGGTCGCATCGCCTGAAGTTCTGGCATCACCGCATCGGCTTGCATCCCGCGTCACTTGCTGCTGCAAATTGTATCCGATGAGCCGAAGCTAACTTGAGCGTCCCTACAGCCCCGTCTACGCGGTTAGTGCTCCCCGACACCCGCCGAACGACGTGCCGAACGACGTCACTCGAGCGCCAGCACGGGCCCCAAACACATCAATCAACATCGACCCGACAACAGCAATGCTAACCATCGATTAGCCCTTCTTTGGCGCCATGGGTTGCACCTGCGCCATCGTCTTCACCTGCCTGGGTGCCTCCTACGGTACCGCCAAGTCTGGTGTCGGCATCGCTGCCATGGGCGTTCTCCGCCCTGATCTTATCGTCAAGAGTGGGCATCCCATCAACATCCGGCAGCGCGAGGAAGACACTAACGGCGCCATCAGACATTGTCCCCGTGATTATGGCCGGCATCATCGGTATTTACGGCCTGGTCGTGTCTGTCTTGATATCGGACGGTCTAAAGCAGGAGCTCCCTCTCTACACCGGGTTCATCCAGTTCGGTGCTGGTCTCTCTGTCGGTCTTGCCGGTCTTGCTGCTGGTTTCGCCATTGGCATTGTCGGCGATGCTGGTGTCCGAGGAACCGCCCAGCAACCCCGTCTGTTCGTCGGCATGATTCTGATACTCATTTTCGCCGAAGTCTTGGGTAAGCTGCAATGCTCAATCGCACCGAGGCCAGTCGGCATATTAACTCGTCAACCAGGTCTTTACGGTCTCATTGTCGCCCTGCTCATGAACTCCAAGGCAACTCTTAACGCTACCTGTAACTAAGCTCCTCGCGATGCTGAGACGCCTGGAAGATGACTCGGCAAGTGTAACGATCTGCGAAGACGCTCTTCCCGGTACGAACAAACACATATTAGGTGGAAACGACAGCTCTATGGCTCAGTTTTCCAACAACGATGACGCGAACAAGGTTTTTGGTGGCAGCCGCAAACGCGGTTTCAGCTGTGGGGATGGGTCGCGTCCGGTAATCACATGAGGCCGTGTATGTACACTATTGACAAGATGCGTTTTTGTCTCGGAGCGGTTTCATCATAGACAGTGATAGGAGACGTTGAATCTAGTGTAGCCTGATGCGCTTGTTATTCCTATACTCAGAATCCTCGCCCTTGCGACGACCCGACGCCGCTTACACGGCTCGTTTTATTTCGCCGAGGCGACACTTAACCAAGCTTCATATATATATATATTCCAACGACACGGCATGAGCAGTTAAGGGGGTAGGTATTACTTCTCCTACAAGAGACATTACAACGTTGGACAATTCTCGTACGCCCATGCCTGCGTCCACCGGGTTTTCCCACAGCCTCCCTTTCCATTTTACATGGAGCATTATGTCTCGTCAACTTTGCTTTAAAAAAAAGGATGTGCTCTTTTACCTGCCTTCTGGAACAAAGCGCCGTGTTCTTTCCGAGTCTAATATGTACGGAAGAAGTCCAAGTTCAGCCCCAGAGTAAATTAGATTGAAGCGAGTACCGAGCGCAGCTGGTGGCTGATGGACAACCGTTCGTCTTTAAATGACATACTGTTCGGGTGTTAGAACGGGCAATGACCGATAGTTGGCGTAGAGGGGAGCTCACGGGGATGAAGAGGTACGGGACTCGTCGCTCATACTCCAGCCAGGCGTCGCCGTACTTGGTGCGGCAGCGGTGGATGTCGCGTGAGGCGCGGTGAGCAATCATGCAGACGAAGAAGACGGGATAGAACCACGGGAACGGGCTCCTAGGCGACGCGTTAGCAAGGCGATACACGAAACACACAAGCAGCAGTGCTTACTGGAATCCCGTAATCAAGCCCCAAGAGATGGCGAACCAGGTGTCTGCCGTGTAGTGAATCTTCCGGGCAAGACCGTACCAGCCATCGACAAGGATGGTGCCCTGGGGGGTCTGGATGGTCTTGGGGTTGTGGAGAGTCTGCCAGGGGACCTGGGGGAACGTGTTGCGGCCGACGAGCTTGCCCTTCTCCATGGCGCGGAAGCGGTTCTTCTGGCTGTTGCAGCTGTCCCAGACCCAGTACCAGAAGAGATAGGCGGCATACATGGCAGCCAAGGCCCAGCGGTTCCAGCGGTACTCGGAGGGGTCGTGGTTGGCGAGGTAGATGGTGCAGTGGCAGTACGAGAGAGGGACGCCGGCCAGATTCCAGAAGACGAGCATGAATCCCCACTTCTCGTAGTACATGTCCCTGGTCAACGTCAGTCATGTCTGTAGTCGTAATGGCAAGCAATGGCCTACCAAGTAGTAATGATGAGCTCCTCGCCCTTGGCACAGGCATTGGCGTAGAGGTAGTGGGCCATGACCAGGAACAGGACTTCGCCGGAGACGTAGCCGTAGCGCTCATACTGGCGGGCCGCAGCACCCAAGCTCAGGATGAGCAGGAAGTACCAGGGCATGCGCACCTCGCAGAACATCTTGAAGTCGAGGATGCCGAACATGCGAGGGTTCAGCTCGGCGCCCATGAAGAAGTCGTAGATGACGTAGCCGGTCATGCGGTGCTGCTTGCCCCTGTAGATGGCAGAGACGTAGGCGACGATGCTGACGAGGAAGCCGCTCAAGATGGCGACGGACAGGAGGGGACCAAACTCGTCAATGGCGCTGTAGGTCCTCCAGATGCCGGTAAAGTGCAGGACTCCGAGGACAGCGAGGGTGAAGTACAGACTGACATAGGCGTTGCAGTAGTAGGGGAGCTGCTTGCCGTTCTCGTGAACGAGCGGCTTGCCCCAGCCCCAGACGCCGGGGAGAAGGCAGTAGCATGCGCCCTGGAAGACGAGATAGGACCAGTACCAGAGCCAGGCCTTGGCGTGGGGGAACGCGCCGGTGTAGGCGAGGTTGGCCAGCTGGGCGCCGAAGTCGAGCCAGGTCTGGCCGGCGGTTCGCGATGGGAACTTGCCGTCGTAGTAGGTCGCGCCAATCCACATGTACCACATCAGAAGCGGGAACAAGATCATCATCATGGCGGTGCCGATGGAGCCGCCGAACTCGAACTCGCCAGAGCAGTCGACTTTGGGGTCCTGGCCGGGCCGCCACCCATCAACAATGCCGGGGTCCGTGGCAACGCCGTCCTTGGTTTCGCCCTTCCCGTCGGCCTTGTTGGATGAACCATTGGAGGCCTTGAGGTGCTTTACATGGTCATCCTCATCCAGGTTCTCGGCGAACTTGCCGGCGGTGCGGCGGCGGGCGGGTCGAGCGCGAGTCGAGGCCTCGGGGGCCGAGCTGGAGTCGTTCTCGGGGTCGGACACGTCAGGGGGGAACGAGGATTGCCGACGCGAGGAGCGCCGCGCCGCAGTGGGAGTTTCGACCATGCCGTCGAAGAGCTCCTTCTTCCTGGACGCAGCGTCAGAAGAAGAGGTTCCCAGAGGGCTCGACGGGCCAATTGACCCCGAAATGCGGCGAACTAGACTTGCAAGGGGCGGCAGCATACCTGGGCGTCTGGCGTAGCGAGTATCGTGACATGGTGGCTTCCGATGCGGCTGTGTCCGCGGGTACGTCGACGTGAGGGGACGGGAAGAACAGTACAGGCAATCAGCGCATGCAGCGGCACGGCAGAGCAGAGCTGGGCCAAGCTGAAGTCCGGGCCAGAGCGAGCCTGCAGGGCCAAAGAGAGCAACGCGGCGACACGGACGACTGGACGGACAGGTCAACGGGGGAAACGCAGGAGGCCCGAGGACAGCACGGGCGCGGACAAGATTCTCTCTCGAGGGATCGAGGTGGTCATGGGCGGTTGGGCGCTGGCGGCGGGCTGTTGGCAATTTGCCGGGCAGCCAGCCACCTTTGCTCCTTGCGGAGCGCGCACTGGGCGCTCGCTCACTGCGCGGGCCGGGGCGCCTGGGAAGCGCCGCCCAGTCTGGCTGGCCGTCAAGCGAACCGCGCCCTTCGCCGCGCCGCATGCTGCTGCGAAGGGCTTGGGGCATCTGCCGAACAAAAGACGGCCGGGCTGACGAAGCACCAACCAGCGGTTGCGCGCCGGGGGCGATCCGATGCACGGCGTCCAGGCAGTGCATCTGCAGGCGCTCAGGGTCCACGTTTGCCGCTCCAGCGCTACTCGCACTGGAACCGGCCGCCGGCCGCCGCCCTCGGGATCCGCATTCCGGGGCAGGGGTCACTGGACCTCGTCGTCACCACCTCCCGCAGATTGTGCTGCAACCCATTCTCCCTCGCACGTGGACGAACAGTTGACCTCCCGGGCCCGATACTGCAACCTCCCGGGCCATCACATGCTCCGCCCGGCTGCATGTCGAATGTCGCGAGAGACGACGCCGGCTGAAGAACCGAGCACAGCGCCTCGCTCTCCCCTTTAAGCTTCCTCTCCCCTGGAAGCTTCGCCTCCGCCGGCACCGATCCCGCGACGCAGGCCTTGGCAGCTTCACGCCCGAGTGCATTCGCCTTTCCTCCCGTCGACTTCCAGCATGCTGCGTTCGAATCGCGAATTGGACGAGCGCTTATAATCCGGCCGCTCTCGACGTGCTCCCAGAACGCCAAGCCGGCTTCGACCCTCGCTGCTGGCGACACACCATGGCCCGAGTCCAGCAGGAAGACTCCGTCTCGCCCAGGACGCAGACTCCGCCGTCGACGTCCGCTGCGGATGCTGGCTCCGTGTCCGCATTTGCGCTGCCGACGACACTGGCTGGCGCTGCCGCCAAGCAAAGGTCTGTCAGCAGTACGCCAACGGCGGAGGCGAACGGTAGATCAAGGCATGGCGATATCTCGCCCAAGACGGCCGAAGCAGACAGGGCACTGGAGTCGCGGTTGCAGGTGCCCCGAGATGCGTCTGGAGGGGCCCATCACGACAGCAGTCGACCTCTCTCCCCCGCGTCCGACCCAAACATACCCGATGCCCCATCGATTCCCGACAGTCGGAGCGTTCAGTTTGCGAGACCAGACGTATTGGAAGAGCCTATTCCGGTTGCTGCCCATTCCCGCCATGGCTCTTGGGACAGCCCGGATACCTCGGGAAAGTCCCGTGGCGCTTCGCTCATATCAAAGATCAAGGCCTTGGCCATCCATCCGAACCAGCAATCGCCAAAGCCACCCAATCCGCCGAGCCTGCCATTCGAAGTTGGCTCGCAACCTATGACTGCTTCGCCGACTGCTGTCCGCTTTGGCTCCCGACTGCCTGATACTCTCGTCGAAGAGCAGTCGGACGCCGATGCGGACATCGAGGAGACTGCGGACGAAGCCAACGTCCCGGAGCAAAGCGTGTCAAAGAGAAAAAAGAGAAAGATGAGGCGGTTCAAGAAAGGTCACCTGCCGACGCCTTCCGCGTCCAGCCGCTTTCCGGGCGACATGGACTCCTTGGGCACCTACAGCCGTCTGCTGAGGCGTCGTGCGAGCATGCCTGACACGTCTGGCCGCGAACGTATCATGTCCGATGGCGATACGCGCGAACAATTACGACGCAAGCCCTTCAAAAGGGGTCATTCATACTTGGATTCTGTCTCGAGGCCCCCTGGCGAGGACCTTGAAGACATTGAGAGCTCTGCGGCAGTCGGGCGTCGGACAGGCCATCTCCGCCGCATCACCGTCTTCGGAGGCGGTGGCGTGTCGGATGGCGATGCCATAACTCCCAAACGGCCATTCTTCAAGTCGGAGCGGGCGTCTAATTTTGGCGTCCAGAAATGGAAACAGGTCAAGAGCACTTTGAAACTCCTTCGCCAGAAGAAGGAGGATCGGTTCGACTACTTCAAGTCCGCCGAATTGATGGCCGAGCTGAGGGCTGGTGCGCCGGCTGTCTTGATGCTCGCGAGCATGATCCAGCGGGATGAGCATGGGAATAAGAGGATCCCTGTTCTCCTGGAACAGCTCAAGTTGACCATCAAGGACAGCGACCCGATGCCATACGACGATAAGGAGCGACACTGGATCTTCACCATGGAGCTGGAGTACGGCAGCGGTCCAAGCCGGATGGCCTGGACCGTCATCCGAACCATCAGGGACATCTACAACCTCCACTTCCGATACAAGTTTGCCCTGAACAACGAAAAGTACATGCCCGGCCGCCTGGACCTCGGCGGTCGCCCAAAGCAGCCCAAGTTTCCGTATTCTGCGTTCCCCTACCTCCGTCGAGCCCGCGACAAGAGCGACTCTAGTGATGAAGAGGAGCAGGCTAGCGTCCGTGGGGATGAGACTGCCGCCGAGGGCACGGCGGGCGAGGGAGCGACGGACGAAGGCCAGTTCCAACCACGCAGGAAGAAGTCGCTTGCCAATCTCTGGGGGATGCGGAGACGGTCAACCGCGCTCACCGACCCCGGAGAAATCTCAAACGCCGAGGGCGGACAGTCAACTGCCGCGCTGGATATGATGCTCCGAAGACAGCGCTATGTGGAGAAGCAAAGACGGACCCTGGAGAAGTACCTCTCCGAAATGATTAGATGGCTCATGTTCAGAGCCGACAGCAATCGCCTGTGTCGATTCCTTGAGCTGTCGGCCCTCGGGGTTCGCCTTGCTGCCGAGGGAAGCTATCACGGCAAGGAGGGCTACTTGCACATCCAATCATCCAAGGGTCTGGACTTTCGTCGAGTCCTGACCCCGGCAAAGGTCATTGCGCGGCACAGTCGCAAGTGGTTCTTGGTTCGACAGAGCTACATAGTGTGCGTCGAGTCGCCCGAGAACATGAACATCTACGACGTTTATCTGGTTGATTCAAAGTTCGGCATTATTTCTAAGCGAAATCCGCTGAAGCAGATTGGGTCCGACGACAAACCGGCAGAGATCGACTTGACCCTGGAGGCGCCTCCCGACAAGCACCATACCCTGACCCTATACACGTCGGAACGCAAAGTACGACTCTTCTCACGCTACCAGTCCGTCATGAAGCAGTTTGAGGAGTCGATCAATGAGATGCTGAAGCAGACTGCGTGGTACGAGAAGAAGCGGTTTGACAGCTTCGCGCCGGTGCGGACCGGCGTCTTTGCGCAGTGGCTCGTGGATGGTCGCGACTACATGTGGAACGTTTCTCGGGCCATTAACATGGCCAAGGATGTCATCTACATCCACGACTGGTGGCTGAGTCCCGAGCTCTACATGCGGCGGCCGGCAGCCATCAGCCAAAAGTGGCGGCTTGATAGGCTCCTTCAGAAGAAGGCGAGAGAAGGTGTCAAGATCTTCGTCATCGTTTACCGAAACGTCGAGGCTGCCGTCCCAATCGACTCCGAGTACACCAAATTCTCGCTGCTGAATCTACACCCAAACATCTTTGTCCAGCGGTCGCCCAATCAGTTCAAGAAGAACCAGTTCTTCTTTGCTCACCACGAAAAGATATGCATTGTGGACCACGACGTGGCCTTCGTCGGCGGCATCGACCTATGCTTTGGCCGCTGGGACTGCCCTCAGCACCCCATTGTCGACGATAGGCCGACCGGCTTTGAAATGACGGAGCAGCCAAAGGACGCGGAACACTGCCAGCTGTTCCCCGGCAAGGACTACTCGAACCCCAGAGTCCAGGACTTTTTCAGACTCAACGAGCCTTACGAAGAGATGTACGACCGCAGCAAGGTCCCCAGGATGCCGTGGCACGATGTGGCCATGCAGGTCGTCGGACAGCCTGCTCGGGACTTGACGCGCCACTTCGTTCAGCGGTGGAACTATCTGCGTCGCGGACGTAAACCAACTCGGCCCCTGCCGTTCCTGCTGCCGCCTCCGGATGCCAAATTCGACGAACTGGAGGCTCTCGGCCTCACGGGGACTTGCGAGGTACAGATGCTGCGATCTGCGGCTGCTTGGTCTCTGGGCATTGAAGAAACGGAGCGTAGCATCCAGACGGCTTACATCAAGATGATCGAGGACTCGGAGCACTTCGTCTACATTGAAAACCAGTTCTTCATCACCAGCACCGAAGCCTACAATACCAAGATTGTGAACCGCATCGGAGACGCTCTGGTCAATCGCATCATCCGCGCCCACGAAAACGACGAAGACTGGCGCTGCACAATCGTCATCCCGCTCATGCCTGGTTTCCAAAACACAGTCGACGAGCAAGAGGGAACCAGCGTCAGGCTCATTCTCATGTGCCAGTATCGAAGCATCTGCCGTGGAGAGCAGTCCATCTTTGGCCGCCTTCGAGCGGCAGGCATCGATCCCGAGGAATACATCGCCTTCTACTCGCTCCGGCAATGGGGCATCATGGGCAACGACGTGCTCGTTACGGAGCAGCTGTACATCCACGCCAAGGCTATCATTGTGGATGATCGAGTTGCGCTCATTGGATCTGCCAATATCAATGAGCGGTCTATGCTGGGCACCCGGGACTCTGAATGCGCAGCCATCGTCCGGGACACCGACATGATATGGTCAACAATGGCCGGCAAGCCATACCAAGTCGGTCGCTTCGCTCACACCCTTCGTCTGCGTCTGATGCGGGAACATCTTGGACTGGACGTCGACGAGATTTTGGAGGAAGAACGACAACAAGAGATGGACCGCGAGGCATTCGAGCGCGAGATGGAGGACATTTATCGCGAGGATATGACCTCTCCCCACGAGGCGAGCCCGAGCTCTGGCCAGCGCGAGCAGCCGCAGAGGCACCGTAAACTATCTCGCGCGCCCAGCTTCAACCATGATCTTGACGTGGAGATGGCGCAGGCAATCCAGGAGCCAGAATCTTCCTTCACCAGGGACAAGGACGCTACCACGGATAGTCGAGTGACTGGCAAAAAGCACCAGATGGACCTATCGGGCTACGGGCCAGACCACTGGAAGGCCGCCGAGAAGTCTTGCCTCGACGAAGGGCGAGATTCTGTCATTGTCAACGGACGCGAAGTACTCGTCCATGGCATCGACACTCTGGGCAAAGGAGCTTTGGACGCTCCGAAGCCGCCGCACGAGGCGGCTCCAGCTCCGGAAAACAGGTATTTGGAGTCCGCCGGAGGCGGCAGCAACGGGGGTATACCGCCAATGCCACCGCTTGACCGACGAACAACGGAACAGCTTGGGATGCCTCGGCCCGCGCAGCTCCCACCCCTGCCTCTGGTGGATGACACGGATATAGGAGGACCACCTGTCCAGATAGACGCGGTCTCGGGTCGCCCGACAAACGGAGTTTTCCACCCAATGGCAGCGGACATCAAGGCAGCCGATATCACGAAGGACTGCATGCGCGATCCTCTGAACCCCAACTTCCTGGATGAGATCTGGAACAGGGCTGCGCTCAACAATACCAGGATCTACCGCAGAGTCTTCCGCTGCATGCCCGACTCGGAGGTGAGCACTTGGGCTGAGTACCGCGAGTACACGGAGTACGGCGAGAGGTTCCGAGCAAGCATGGAAGGAAAACCTGTGGGTGAAGATTCCGAGCTGAAGGGTGAGGCAAGCCATACTCGCGAGTCCACTGCCGCCGGAACCGGTGTTGTTGCGCCGGGACCCGAGGCTGAGGTGAAGACTGCCCCAAAGGAGGCAGAGAAAGCCCCGGAGAAGATTTCCGACATGCTGCCGTCTCCGAATCAGGACAATGAGAAGCACAAGATCATCACGCCTGAAGGAGGAGAGGCAGAGCTCAACGAGAAGGTTCCCATGGAAAACGGTGGCCACCCAGCATATATGGACACAACCGCAGAGGCTGGAGCCGATCATCTGCCGGAGGCCCCCTCACCAGTCTACCCTCTGGGCGACACCGCGTTCCCTGCATTGGAGAATGCTCCTTCAAAGCCTCTGGAGCCTCAGACGACCAGGAACACCGAGCGCAAAACTACATTCTCTACGCTGGAAAAGCCGTCGTCCAAGGAAACAAAGGAGGTCAGCACACCCCCACCCGGGCACACTGGCTCGGTAAAACGCCGCCATCGTACCACAACCAAAGGGAGCAGGCGCGGATTCTCCATCGAGGACATGCCGTCCCGCACTGATGCCGAGGAGCTCCTGAAGATGACCCAGGGCAACCTGGTTCAGTTTCCGTATGACTGGCTTCTCACAGAGGAACAGAACGGAAACTGGGGCTACCAAGTCGACGGCGTCGCCCCGTTGTCAATCTAGTAAGTTGGACCTTGACACGGCTGGCTCGATGAAACAGGACTAACATATGTCCTAGTAATTAACTTTTTTGTCGGATAAGCCATTTCAGGTGGATGGAAAAAGGCGGCATCAAACCGATAGAGGGCACGGCGAAGGGGTTTGATCTGGGGCCGCATGTCACTGGCGCGACGGGAGCATAGAATCGGCATCTTGACTTTGGGCAGCACCACTTTTGCTTGCTGTATCTCATATGTGCTACTTTGCATAGGCTTGCTTGTAACTGAATGGATTCTGTTACACTTACATTCCTCTTGACACAACATCGTACATTCATGGCACATAGGCACCATCTATACACGCTCGCTTACCCAGATGGCGCCCCGACAGCCCGCTCTTATTACGCCTGTGAGAAGCCAATGCGGCTCCGCCTTCTTGGCGTCATGCTCCACGGCGTGGTCCAAGTGCTCCAGCTCCTCGTCCCGTATCCTCCTCAACGTCGAGACGAGGTCGCGGATCTCGCCCCCGACCTCGTACCCTTGGGCCTCCCACTCGGCCATCATCTCGAGCACGGTGCGAATCTGGCCGTTGTAGTGGCTGCCGATCTCGGTCTCGACGGCCTCGGTGCAGGCCATGGCGGCCGCGCGGCCCATGACGGCGGTGGACCAGCCGAGGCCCGTGGCGAGGACGGACCACAAGGGGTACAGGGCCGTCGGGCGGACACGGTGCCTGTGCAGGAGGGCGTCGAAGGTGGACAGGTGGGCGGCCTCCTGGTCGTACATATGCTTCATGAGGGGCCGGAGATGTGGGTGCCGGCGGACCAGGGGGGGTGTTTGCGCCGTGTAGATGAGGGTGGCGGCGAGCTCGCCGGCCTGGTTGACGCGGAGCTGGGCGATGTCAGCGGTGATGTCGGCTACCGAGAAGATGCGTACACTTGGACGGTACTGACAGCAGAGGCGAGGAATTCGCGCTGCTCCTTTGTGAGCGGCTTCGGCGTCTTCTGGCCACTGGACCGGGAGGCCGTGTCGGTCGACGACACAGGATTGGGGCTGGTTGTCGAGGTTGTCGAGAGCGCGCGAGCCACTCGAGCGCACACCGGCCTCGTGGAGAGACCGCGGACGGGACGCGAAAGAGACCGCGTCGGCGCCATGGCCGTCAAGCCGCTTCTGGGAGCCGTGGACGATGAGGAAGGCAAATTGAACGCTGATGGACGCGCCCGACAAGAACGAATGACGGCGCGAGACCATCGGCGCTGGGCGGGAGCCCTACCGATTGGCTCCGAGCTAGATGTCGTCGGACAAAGAATTCGCCGGCAGGGGGTGGGTATGAACAGGTGTGCCATCGCAAACATCGCCCGACACTCGAGTTCTATATCATCGATCCGCCTTCCATTCATCCTCCGCGTCTCTAATCGTTCCCCACGGCCTCTTACGCCGTCCTGAAAAGCTGGACGACGCGCGTTAATTGCGCTCGACGACACTGTCATCTCCCGGCATCCGCGAGCGGCTTTCCGCCAGCCAAGTTTTCCTCAACGACAGCAGCCCGCGTCATCGACGTACGAATCATGGCTGACATCGACGACGAGCTCCTTGCCCTTGCGGGTGGTGACTCGGAAGACGAGGGCTCCGTCAGCTCGCGGAGGGATGCGTCTGCGTCGCCGCCTCCCACGCGGAAGGACTCGGGGACGGCCAAAAAGATCAAACGGCCGGCTAGGAGCAATGATTCCGAGGAAGAAGGTGAAGCGTAAGTTCCCGTGGCTTTCGTCGGCTGCCAGCAGTGCGCCTCCGACCCTCTGTTTCACCCAAGCTTCGAAACCTACACAAACAGCCGGCGCCTTTGCTAACGCAGAGTTTTCCTTGATTTCATCAGTTCCTCGGCGCCTTCGTCACCAAACTCGCTCGAATCGGCACCCATGGACGAATCAGACTCGGATGCGGAGCAGCCCTTGCGGGAGCGCGTTCCGCCCGGCGTCGCTGGCCCCGACGACGACAACAAGTACCCCGTGGATGGCATGTTTATGAGCCAGGCAGAGAAGGCGGAGATTATGGCCATGCGCGAAGTCGAGCGAGAGCAGATCATCGCCGACCGCATCTCCGAGATTGAGCGTCAACGACAGAACCGCTTGCTGCGACAGATGGTCACTAGTGTTGAGAACGAAGAGCGCAAGTATGTCAAGAAGAAGCGCAGCGCCGACACGGCGGAGCTCGAGGATGGTGAGCGCAAGGCCTCGCGGCAGCGCACGGGCAAGGCCAGCGAGACGGCCATGGACTCGCTGCGCAGGGCCCGCGCCGAGAAGCAGAGACGGAAGGAGGACCATGAGCGTCGCAAGGATGGCTTCTCACCCAGGCGGGATTCGCGCGAGCCAGAGAGCGATGGCGAGTTTGAGCGCGCACGACCTCGGACGCCCGAGAAGGAAGCTGCCAAGGACGTGCCCCCGGCAGAGCTTCGTGACTACGAGAGAGTCCGGCTCGGCCGCAACGAGTTCGCCCAAGTGTGCTTCACGCCTGGCTTCGAGGCGGCCATCACGGGCTGCTACATCCGCATCTCCGTTGGGGCCCACCCCGACACAGGGATCGAGCAGTACCGGATGGCAGTCATCAAAGGTAACCTTGGTCGGGAGTTGTGCAACGATGAACCTGTGCCAACGGCGTTTTTTCTAGGCTTCACGTCGGGCAGACCATACGCAATCGTCGGCCCCAACGGCCCGTTTGTGACTGACCAGTACGCAAAGGCCGCGCACGGCAAGGCAACCAAGGAGTTTCCCTTCATCGCCACCTCTACCGGAAAGTTTACAGAGGTGGGCTTCACGCGTTTGCGCAGCGTCGCGCCGAAGCTAACGGTTTGCAGGGCGAGCTCAACCGCTATCAGGTATCGTGCCATAACGAGGGCATCACACTACCCAGCAAGCAGTTCTTGCTGGGCAGGATCGACGAGATCAACGGCCTGATCAAGCACAACTGGACGAGCGGAGAGATCAAGGCCCGACTGGCGAGACGGAACGAACTGAAGAAGCGATTCGACCCGGCGGAGCGTGAGCGGGTGGCGGGATTGCTCGACGCTGCGGTTTCACGGGGCGACGAGCGAAAGGCGGAGGAACTGCAGGAGGAACTCGAGAAACTCGGCAGCCAACGCCTCGCGTTTAGGACGTCTCTGGGGCCCTCCAAGGGCATCGACACCGGCAGGGCTTCCTCGGAACAGGACCGTCTGGCGGAGCGCAACCGGGAGAACAGGAGGATGAACGCGGAGCTGGTGCGCAAGGCCCAGCTCAGGGAAAAGGCCAAGTCGCGCGAGATCGAAAGGGCGCTAAAGCGCGGCGAGCAGGTGCCCGACGACCCGTCGCGGCGGCTGCGGACAAAGGCCAAGTTTGTGCACGACGTCAACGACGCGCGGCAGAAGGCCTCGCAGAACGGCAGCGGGGCGAGCACGCCGGCCAACGGGACGGCCAAGGCCGGCGGCTCGAGGCCGCCGATGGCGACGCACCTGGTCAAGCTTCAGGAGAAGAACTACGAGGACAGCAAGGGGGTGCCGACGATCCACAAGCCGCTCATGGACGACGACGTTATTGGCGCGCTGGACCTGGATATCGACGTTGAGGTTTGAGCCTTGCCTGCGCTTTGATGGCTTTGAAGAGGCGTTGGTGGCCGGGTGGCGAGGGCGCGGTACACGATAACACGCGAGGGCTGCCTCTGGGGCGTAGACTGTGCAATGCAGATGCAGCAAGTGAAGAAGCAAGTACGGTCGGGCTCGTCCATCCGCCTTTGGTGCGCTTTACCGTCATGGCCCCGGCGCTGTGGCGACGGGGCATGTCTCGTCACGCAGTTCTCGCATCTGCCGTTTCTCCTTGCCCCATCCCCGACTTGCCCCGTACCTCCGTCTCGTCAAGCCTCCTTCCTCTCCAGGTCCGTCCTGAGCTCATGCATGTAGTCCAGCTTGCGCAGCACAAACCGCCTGTAGGCGAACATCAAGGTGAAGAAGACGTGCCGCAGCAGGAGACCAACGGCCAGGCGCGCCGCCTCCGGCGCCGTGGTGCGCCTCGGTTCGGCCAGGCCGTCGAGCTCGTCCTCGTAGCGGTCGCAGACGGCGAGGAAGCGCGCCGGATCGTCGGTGACGACGCCGTCGACCCGGGCCCCGGCGGCGGCGCGCGGCCCCGGCGGGAGATTCTGGCGCAGGCACCACTCCATGTCGCGCTCGGCGTTGACGGTCCAGACGAAGAGGGCGCGGCCGCGGTCGCGCAGGTCGCGCATGAAGCGGCGGTCCCAGAGCGGCGCGAGGAGCACGTGCTGCGCCATGTTGAAGGCGAGGTCCGGCTGGGGGAGGAAGTGGCGGGCGTAGGAGAGCGAGCCGCCGATGTGGGCGCGCGGCAGAAGCGGCAGGGCGCGCTGGGCCGCCTGCAGGGCCGTGGCCTGGGCGGCGAGACGTGAGCGCGGCGCGGCCGGACGGGGACGGGGGCGACGCACGTTCCAGCAGCCGAGCACGATCCTCCGTCGCCACGGGATCGGGCCGGCGGCGACCTGCGCGATGGCCCGCGCGACGGCCTCCATCAGGGCCTGCGCGTCGTCGTCGAGCTACAGGCCGTCAGCCCCGGTCGGCGCGGCCGCGCGCGCACGCCCGCCCACTCGCCTTGACGTCCAG
>NRSZ01001021.1:0-17686 GCA_002901185.1 Tolypocladium capitatum
GAAGGCTCTGGCGCCGGCTAGGTCGTCGAAGGTGCTGCTGGTGGAGTTGCGTGCGGGCGAGTCGATGGAGATGCCGAAGCCGGTGGGGTCGGAGCTGGGGGTGTCGCTGACCCGGGCGGGCTGCTTGGCCTGGGCTCTGCTCATCGTGGGCGGCATTTTCGAGAGTGGGAGTGACGATGATCTGGGAGGTAGAAGCTACAGGTGTGGCAGAGCAGAGTCCGCGAGGCGCGCGCGCGCGCGTGCTTGAAACTAGCGAGTGAAGGGTGAGTGATGCAAGCGCGTGAGTCGCAGCTTCGGACCGCGCCGGCTGCCACGCACTTGGCTGCCGGATGTGAAGCTAGGTGAGCACCAGCTCTCGGACGGGGTCTCCAGGGCGAGGAAGGTGATGCAGGGACAAGCTAAGGAGCGGCACTCGCAGTTATAGATGCGTGGCCGCGGCCGACAAGGCGGTTCCCCGGACCTGAGAAGCGCATTAAGCATCGAGCCCCGAACTATAGCAAGCATCAAGCCCGGAACCGCGTCAAGCATCGCCCCTAGAGCTGCAGCAAGCATCATCGAGCCTAGAACTGCAAGCACCAAGCCTAGAACCGCATCAAGCCTAGAACCGCATCAAGCATCAAGCCGGGATGCGGTTGTCGTCGGGCTGGGCCGGCTAGCGGCAGCCGCACAAGTACCTCGTAGCCGGTACGTACTGGTACTTCCCCACACGTTGCGACGCCGGCTCTGGCGAATCAACTTAGACCTTTAATCACCGCGCCGAAGACGCATTCCTCCAGGATTTCCCCAGCATATGTCCGGCACGCCTCGCCCGGCGCCACAGACTGACTATACGAGGCAAGGGACGCGAGGATGCCATGGACGCGGCTGCTGGGTCCCGCCACCTCGGTGCCGCCAACAAGGGTGCGTTGCGTCTGCCAGTCCGTTGCGTCTGCCAGTCCGCCTCTACCGGGCCATGCGCTGCCACCATACCGGCCACGGCTAACGCGTCGTCCAAACAGGCTGTAGCACCTGCACCAAGCGCCGCATCCGCTGCGATCTGGCGCAGCCGACGTGCAAGAAATGCGCCAAAAAGGGCCTCGCCTGTCCCGGCTACGGCCCGCGCCTGCGCTGGGCCGGCGGCGTTGCGGTCCGCGGCCGGCTCAAGGGCCAGAACGTGCCGCTGCCGGACGGTGCCGGCAGGCCCGACAGACCGGGGCAGGACTCGGCGTTGGCTGACGCTGCGGACGCAGGGCCTCGTCGGGGCCCCCCGGCGCAGGACGGCGTCGTCGTGAGCCCCGCCGGCCTCGACCAGACCCTGCGCAAGTCGGCGCGCCAGTTCATCGAGTACTACGACAAGAACATCGCCGGCCTCATGGTCTGGTTCGACTCCGAGGACAACGACTACCGCCGCCGCGTGCTGCCCCGCGCCGCCAACACGCCCGGGCTGCGCCTCGCCGTCGCCGCCATCTCCGCCCACCACGGCGCCGGCACCTTTGACCACGAGACGCCGCGCTTCTCCGAGGCCGCGCGGGATGCCTGCCTGGGCCTGATCCAGAACCAGGTGCGGGAGATGACCGGCCGCCTCACGGGCGGGTCGGAGCTGACCAGCCAGTCCGACATGGCCGACGCCGAGTGGATGCTGGCCGCCATCCTCATGATCTCGACGTACGAGATGGCCAACGCGCAGACGGCGGCGGCCGAGAGCCACCGGATGGCGGCCCGGACCATTGCCAATGTCTTTGCCCACGACGAGGCCTCCTGCACGCGCGTCTTTGACTTTCTCCGGAACCAGCTCGCCGTCCTTGATGTCCTGTCCTCGACCACGTCGTTTGAGCTGTCGGACGTGGAGAGGACCGTCGTGCCGCCGCCGAGCATGGCGAATGGGCTGTTTACGCAGTACCTGACGCTCCTGCAACGCGTCACGCTGCTGTCGCGGCGGAGGATGGAGGCGCCGTCGCCCGATGCCAACGTCGGCTCCTCTGGCGGAGCCGACCTCAGCGCCAGCTCCATCCGGTCGCAGTTTGAGCAGGCCCGGGGCACCACGCTGCTGGCCGCGGGACGGCTCCAGATGCAGCCCTCCGTGGTCGGCCGCGACTTTATCCGCCTCGTGGACATTTACCACCACGCCGGCATCCTCTACTCGTACCGGTGCCTGGGCCTCGTCACGCTGGAGAGAGCAGACCGGGAGTCGTCGATGCTGAAGCTGTTTGAGCAATTCGCCGCACTGGAGGACCCGACGCTGTCCGCGCAGAACCTGCCGTGGCCGGCCTTTGTCGCCGGGACCGAGTGCCACGGCGACGGCGAGAGACAGGAGGCCGTCGCCGAGCTATTTACGACGATTACGGACGCGACGGGCTTTCGGCACTTTGTGGACGTGCTCAACTTTCTGCGCATGTTTTGGGCGGGCGACCATCCGGACTGGCGGCCCCTGGCCCGGGCCTTCCAGCAAAAGGGGTTCCGCATCCTGGCACTGTGAGATCGGCACGTGGGAGGCGCAACAGGCTCGCGCCGGGAGCTCCACGTCCTACTCCTGGATGCTCTCGCTGCCGTTGACGCCAGAGATGACCTCTAGGGGTCCTGGCACTTGTACAGGCCCGGCGCCGGCCGGCATATGCCGTACCCCCAAAGCCGCAGCAGCCGGAACCAGAACCCACGTGCCTTTGCCGTTTCCGGGGGGTTCTCGGGGTCACGAGAATCCTTCCCATCGGAGGGCTCCCTTGCACAGGAATACACCCGAGGTCGCACGTGCGTCGTCCTTGGGTGGCACGAGGAGTCAGCAGACCAGAATTCGATGCAGACGGTGGATGCGGAGTGCGTACTCGGTGACGCTGGCTCCGCCGGCGTGGTACAAGTTGTGACGAAGATGACGGCGTCGCTTACTTTGAGCTCTGTCGGAAAGGCTCTGTCTGGGTCGCGATGGTGGTGGTGGTGGCCGTTCTCCTTGTCGCAGGGGTGTCTGTCTCTGCCGGAGGATTGGGTTGAGCTGCCTGCCGTGATGCAGCCCGGCATTGCGGGAAAGGGGAGTTCCTGGTGTGACGGTTCATGGTGTGACGGTTCCTGGTGTGACGGCCGGCATCGTCCCTGTGCAGGGCCTGCTGCGACGCGCCGGGGCTGACCCCGAGGCCGACGATGCTCGCAAGCTGCGGCTTGCCCGCGACGGACCGCTGCCTCTGGCCCTCCAGGTAGGTATGGTTTGAGCTCAGCAGCCGTTCGCCTTGTCGATGAAGGGCGGGTTGACGACGAGGGCGCCGTCGCGTTCGAGAATGGGCTCCAGGAGGGCGGTGGTGATGCCGGTGCCGGCTTCGGTGGGGATGGGCTGCCGGGTGAGTGCTCTTCCCCGTGCGCATGTACGGCCTGCGTCGGCAGCGAGGTGCTGGCCGGCACGGCAAGCCAGCACGCGAGCTTCACATGTGGAGGTGCCGCCGATGCGGTGACGCCTGACCCCCAGGAAACCTTGAACCTTGAGTCCGTGACGCCATTACCACCGAAGACGCGGAGCGAAGCGAAGCGCGAACGTCCCGTTGTCTCTATCACGTACCCCCGGGATAGGCCCCTTGATTCTCTAATTCCTAATCCGCGACGATAAATCGGGCGAAGAAGCCTGAGTTGGCCAGCTATCCCGGAATACGGCCGGATCCCGAAGCCAGGTTTAGAGTTAGGTCTAGGTCTAGGACTCGGGAGTTTAAGAGTCATCTTTACTCTATCAGTATCTACGTATAAAAAAGGCGGCTCGTGGCCCTCGTTATACCGAGATTCACACCTGTATTTAACTTTTATTCGAAGAGCATATACGACCGGGCGTCGATCCTCTTTACTCCATGACCTTGTCCTTCTTTCTCTTATACATCATATTAGCTCTCTCGCTGTTTTAATTAGACGCTCCCTCGATGCCGTGTGAAACGGTTTGCATTACTATAGGCACCCGGAGGCCTGCTAGTTGCGGCCGGGCCATCTAACATTTAACCTCTCTGTGGATTCTAGAAAAGGCGATTTGAAGCATCAACCAGCACATACGACCATGGCCGCAGGAGAATTCGGGATCCCGTCCAGGTCTTGTCTTTGGTTGGGTGGTGGACGCTTTTGGAGGTGGGCTTCTGTAACGGTAACATCAAGAGACATCAATTAAACGTAGGCCGTCAGCGTGTCTCCCGGAACTACTGTTGACCGGGTGGCTGCCTACTCGCTCTCAAGGGCTCGCGACAACCAACAACTGAGTGACGAGGCCGCGATGCCAGCTTCAAGGCATCAACGATGCTGTACGTTCTACTCCGTCTAGTCCGCACGCGCTGGACGGCCGTGGCTGTCTACCGGTCTGACATATGGGGCCGCCTACTTCGTTATAGCCAGTACAGCCCCGCCACACCGACCGAAACACTTGAGGCGGATGTTGAAGCCACAGCTCCAGAAACCACCGAGCCGATTGCTCTCGTCCGAAACACTTATTCGCTGAAAAAAGCTTCTATAGAGATTAATAAGCCAAGGGCTGGCTCCCCTGGCCCCGTTGAGTTGGGCTTTCCGACCTTGACGGGCGAGCAGGAGGAGCAACTCATCAATGACTTCATCACATCCCTGGACGCGGACGCCATCTGCAATCTGGCGGCATCATACAACCATGGCAAACCGTGCAAAGTTCTGCGCAACACCAGCGGTAGCTTCAATGTATGCTTTTTTATCAAATTCGATGACGATGACGACGATGGCAAGGTGGTTGTGCGCATTCCTATCGAACCTGTTGTCGCTAGGCCGTGGGAGAAGGTGGTGAGCGAGGTGGCTACCATACAGTGAGCTGTGGCCGTTGACGAATTTCTAGCGTTAACTAATACGAGGAACGCAGATATCTCCAGCAAAAGACGAGCATTCCGGTCCCTCGCATTCGCGGCCATGGGCGCGGTGCAAAGCTGATGAAAGACAGCTCGGCAACCCAGGTCTACGTCGTCGCAGATCTTGTCGAGGGCGATATGCTGGACAAAAAGCTCTTGATCGAGGGCCAGGAGGAGCACCGGAAAGGCTTCTATTCGGAGCTCATTGACATCCTGGCCGAGCTCAGAAAACTCGAGTTTCCCTCTATAGGCTCTCTGTTGCCAAATCCCGACGGTGGCCCGCATCCCATTGTCGCCCCGTCATTTCCATGTCCGCCACTACCCTACGACAGCCGTCTCTGCCAAACCTCAAGTCCGCCAAGGCGTATATGAAGGGGCAGTGGCGCTTTGTATCCGACTTTTTCTCGCCACCGGTGCGCGATGAAGATCTCGACGATTCTCGAGCCGAAATCATGGCCCTGCACCACATGGAACCCATTTTCGACCAATTCATCGACCCCCCGCTCGATGGTGGCCCATTTGTGCTGCATCACATGGATCTGCGGAGCCCAAATATTATCGTGGATAAGTTTCTGCGAATCGAAGATGTTATTGACTGGGAGTTTGCATTGACCCAACAGACATAGCATTCTGTGTCGCTCATATAATACGCCGCCCAACCTCCGCCCGCCAAGTATTTTTCGACTCTTTTGCTCGAAATGGCTCTAATAGGGATATTGGTGACAGAATATCCGAGTTCTTCGACTCACATCAAGAACTTGTGTTACAGGCGCAACGGCGGCAGGAACACTGTAAACGCCATGACGAGTACATGACCAAACACGACCTGCACAGCTCCGAGGTGGCTAGGCTAAAGGCCAGGGTAGACGCCATGCCGGCCAGAAAACCCCAAACATTGGCTGATTCCAAATGGTTCTCATTTGGACAGGCAAAATAATTCGCCATGTGAGGTATCCCTTTACCGCCCGATCATGGATAAGTGGAAGACGAAGGAAATAGCATTATTCATTCGACGGTTCAAGACTATAGACTGTAACATGATGTGAAAGATGCCTGCGTCACTTTCCGCCCTGGTTTTAGAATTTCGCTGACCTAATATGCGTAATGCTGCTTGGGAATAGCCGAGAATCCCCTGCAATTATCTCTCGGTTTTTCCTGACACCATACAGACCGCATACTAGTGTTCGTGATATAACCTCAACCTCTGCTCATTTCCCTCTCAAGTTCCCTCTCCTTCTCTTGCAGCTCATTGATCTTCATCCACATGCGCCCAATGTTCTGTTCCTTAGTCACTCGTTGCGCTTCGTAAAAGGCCTTTTGTTCTTCCGCCGTCCAAAACTTGCTGTTCCTCTGCAAGTTCAGCCATGGTCTCGCTGATTTGCTTCCTAATCGTCACCAGCTCTTGGGTCGTATATTCCATGCTATGCTAACGGTGATTACATGACGTTCTCGTGGCTGGTGCTCGGTCGATTTGCGGGCTCGATGTGGATTCTAGGCGTTAGCCACAGTCTGCCAGCGTCGGTCAAAGGCAGAGACCCAGACTTCTGACACTCACTTCTGATTATTGAGAAATGAACAATTCCGATTCCACATACGAAGTAGCATCCCAACCTTTCCGGGCTGAAGACGGGACTGAAGGCGGGGGTTCTCTACAAAACCGGAACCCAGGGCTGCCCACTGTAAGTCTTACGTGGAATGTATATCAAATAACGGAGCACGCCTCATGAAGTCTACATGCAACTTCTCCTACGGGTCACTTGCCAGATGCTCGAGTCCTGTGGTGTACACAGCAGTCACCGGCATAAAGCGCCCGAGCGAGCGACAACAGCGAGTCAAACGGGGCCCGAGCCCGCGAACGACAGCGCCGCTGGCTCCCAGCCACCAACACGTCCCGCCCAAATACACAGGAAAGCACGCTGAAGGGTACTAGGGGGGACGGGGTATTGATAGGACGAGGCATTGATAGGGTGGCGACGTGCCGGCTCCGAATTTATACCTACTCCCGAGGATCATCTGCAAGGCGTGATTCCCTATCAGAGAATGGGGCTCTGTGGAGGACATTACGAGACTGAGAGGGGATTTCCGCGACGTATGTTGGCACGTTGATGGTTTCGAAACTCGGCCTCTGGATGCCGTTTATCGTATTTATACGCACAACTCCTCTCGCTCTCTCCACGATGCCCTCACGACACTGAGAGCAACGCCCCGAACTGGCTGTGCCCACGTTATCAACATCGCCGGCCTTGTTCTCAACCAGCGGTGGAAGCGAAAGCGCTGCAAACATCCATGGAGCGAATAACGCAGTCTTGGACCCACAGAAGCGCGAGGCACTTTGGCCGAGTGGTCTAAGGCGCCGTGTTCAGGTTATCGGTTCTTCGGAACAGGTTCTCTATTCGCGGTCTAGTAATAGGCGAGGGTTCGAATCCCTCAGGTGTCACTTGTTGTTTTTTTGTTGCTGGTTCTGGCTTGGTACTGTTTTTGGGTTGTTGACGTTTTGCTAGGCGCCGGATGGTTGGGCTTGGGGTGCACGAGAATTTTCCTATCCTGGTGGGTTTTCGCCGGCGCATTCATAGTGGCTGCTCAAGTATGGCGCTGGATTCCGATCAGTTTAATGTGTATATTGTTTTATATTGTTTGGTGGTTTTTGGGGGATATCTTTTGCTTCGGGTGCCCTTGCAACGGACTCCGACCCAGCCCGAACCTCCATCACGGATCGGGCTCTCCAACGGCCACCCCCTTGCCTGGGAGAGACGCAGTAGTGCTCAGCACGGGCATTGGTGAGGCTCGCGAGGCTCCGGACCGTACCGCTGGTAGAGTTCCTCGCCCTCGTAGTTGGTCCATTGTCCATTGCATTCCCGTCGCCTTTCCCATGGACACTGCGGACCAGCCGGCTCAGAAGCTCCTCGAGGGAGGCAGAAGCTCCTCAAGGGAGGCAGAGGGCGGTTCAACGATCCCCTCCAAGTTCCGCCCCGCAGCGCCATCTCCCTGTGGCGTGTCCTCGGCATCAGTCTTGCACTACAAGCCGAAGCCGACCTGGCCGGTGTCTTGCGACGTGCAATAACCTGGGCGGAGCCCCTACTGGGCCCCGGCGCCACTCTCGGCGAGCACTCGAGGCCTTTCGAGATGTCGGCGCTTAGCGCGATGCCGCATCAAAAGCCAAAGGTGAGCCCGGATACCAGGCAAGGACGATTTCCATGTCTTGCTGACCACGTACTGCTCATCTTCGCCTCGCAGCGTTGGAGAGACCGCCCCAGATGCACAGCCTACGCCAAAGATTGACGACAGTGCCATCACGGCGGCCGAGTCGTTCCATCACCCCTCACGCGAGCGTTCGTCTCGTCTCCCAATTACCGCGGCTCCAACCGAGTGCCGATGACGAGCCGGTGGCCATCTCACGGCCCACCAACGGCAGCTCAATGCCGGGTCGAGCTCCTGAGCGGCATGCTGTAGCCCCGGCAAACCAAAGAGGGGACGAAAACGCCTCTAGCGTGCGAGAGTCCGTCTCTGAGGAGGTGCCCGATGCAGCCGACGGCATGGTGGCACTGTCTGTCGAGCCCTGGCGCCGGGTATCTCGGTCGGTTCTATACATATCGCAGTGTCGGCTTGAATTCTAATAGTATTTGTAGGCTCAACCACTGGCGTGTGCTTTCTACGCCCTCTGCTATCGCGGATCTATAGCTGCGTCGCCCGAGTCCCCGTCCCACGCCCGTCTTTTCGCGTCTAACAATCTCTGGTCAAGTCTTGAGCTGGCTGCTGGAGGTCTTCTCGATATACACTCCAACTCGTCCCCTGCCCCAGCAATGCCCTGGCAAGCCCTCCTCCACACCATCTTGGCTCTGGGTGCCTGGTGTCACAACGGCGAGTATGTGCTCGAGCGCGCATCTCTCTGTGAAGGCGCCAACCTGACCCCGGCACAAACTCTAATGAGCAACATCGGCCAGAAACGCAACAAGCCGCATACCTGTGGCAATCTTCTGGGGCTGGCAACGCGCATGGCTCCTTGTCTCGGGCTGCAGCGCGAGCTCCTGACATGGATCGTCATCCTGCTGCAGAGAGATATGCGGCTTGGGTGTGGTGGGGGTCTATATGTTCGACAGCCGTTCCTCTAAGACCTTTGGCAGGCCGATACCCCTCCCCGGTGGTGATGCAATGGATGTGAAACTTGAGTCATTCATCACAGAGCCTGACCGTTGCAGCAACTCACGTCGCGGACGGTGGATACACCCCAAGAGTCTAGACAACCGACCCGAGACTCGGGAATCAAGTCACAGTGCGACTTTCCGTCCACTTAACCACATGTCACAGACAACTGCTAGCACCGCGTATTAAACCTACTCTGGAGGATCATGTGCAAGGCGTGAGTCCCCATCAGAGAATAGGGCATCAGAGGATAGGGCTCTGTGGAGGCGAGGTCTTGGTCCACGTCTCCAGTGACTAGTTCGGCCGGATCGATCGCCTCATCTGGCGATACGCCAGAAGCCATCTGTTTACAAGAGCGAAGCTCTAGTGGCGGCCCTGAACTTGCCGATTGTCCTGCTCCGGCAGATTGTCCTGCGTCGAGCAAAGGGGCGACCTCGGGACCCGCACCGCCACGAGCGACGTGCACAACAGATGCAGGTCCATGCCGCGCATCGACGATTGCATCTACCCATGACCTTCTCGGCCGAGTAGCCATAGCACGGTTTATCGACTGGTACGCGACGCAAGTCACCCGCACGAGCCTTCACGTCACTTGGCTGAAGTGACTGGCTTGTGAAGGATTCAACCGCCTTGCTGCGATGCCGAGCTCCGGCACGGCACTCGTCGAGTCGTATGATCGGTTGTCTCTCCGACCAGGCACCCAATCAATCAACACCGATAGAACGAGAATGAATCCGCCTTCGTTGCCAATCGGGCCGGACTAGTGGAGTGTCCTCCGAAACGGCGCATCTGCCGAGGATCAGAATAGTCTCCGTTCAAGAATTACAAACACGAGTATAAAGCATGGCTCCTTGGATCGAGCTCCATAAGCACAGACTTGTCGAGCAGCCTCTTGTCTGATACCCGTTGCAACTGAGCCCTCGTCGCCAGAATGTCGTCGCGCCTCATCCAGCCGAGCGCCCCCAAGAGCGTCTACCGCCAGCTGCGGGAGAACCCCTTCATCTTTGGGCTCTCAATGGTAAGACCGAGAAGTTCCTGGGGTGTATCCTTGGTGCTGACCGGCCTCTAGTTTGTGTCGCTGGGCGGCTTCCTCTTCGGATATGAACAGGGAGCCGTGTCTGGGGTCCTGAAGATGGAGTCCTTCGCGGCAGAGTTCCCACGCGTCTACCTCGACAGCGGCCTCAAGGGCTGGTTCGTCTCGACGCTCCTCCTCGTGGCATGGCTTGGCGCCCTGGTCAATGGGCCCGTCGTCGACCACTTCGGCAGAAGGGGATCCATGCTCGCGGCCGTGGTTGTCTTTGTCTGCGGGTCTGCGCTGCAGGCGGCTGCCAGCACCACTGGTGTGCTGTTTGGAGGTCTGTGGTGATGCTCGCGGCGGTGGCGGCTTTGCTTACAGACCTTGGTGTGCAGGACGGGCAGTCTCTGGCTTTGCCATTGGCATGCTCACCATGATCGTGCCCATGTACCTGTCCGAGGTTTCGACGGCGGGCATCCGTGGCACTCTGGTCGGATTGCAGCAGCGTACGTTGCATGCCGAGCGCCGCTCCGAGCTTCTCAACCCACTGACGCGCGTTGTATACAAGTCAGCATCACCGTCGGCATCCTCGTAAGTTACTGGCTCGAGTACGGCACCCAGTACATCGGCGGCACCAGGTGCGCGCCCGATATCCCCTACACAGGAGGCACAGAGTCTAGCCGGAAGTTCGACCCCATCCACGACGCCGGCCCCAACGGCTGCACCGGACAGGACGGGGCCGCCTGGAGAGTTCCATTCGCCCTGAAGATCGCCCCGGCCCTCGTCCTTGGCGTCGGCATGCTGTTCCTCCCGGAGTCTCCCCGGTTCCTCCTGATGCGCAAGGACGAGGAGGACAAGGCATTGAAGTCTCTGGCCAGGCTTCGCCGTGTCCACCCAGACTCGGACTCTTTGCGCGTCGAGTATCTCTCCATCAAGGCCGAGGTTCTCTTTGACGAGTCGGTTGCTCGCGTCAAGCACCCCGGCAAGAGCGGCGTCAGCCTCTACGTGGCCCAGTACGCTTCGCTCGTGTCGACCTGGCCCGCGTTCAGGCGTCTTGCTGTCGGTTGCTGCGTCATGTTCTTCCAACAGGTGTGTCGCACGTGAACTGGACGCTGAGGTGACCCGGGTCTGACGGCGTGACAGTTCACAGGCTGCAACGCCATGATTTACTATGCGCCCACCATCTTTGGCCAGCTGGGCCTCTCCGGCGACACCACGTCTCTGCTGGCTACGGGCGTATACGGCGTCGTGAATACCCTCTCGACCCTCCCGGCGCTATTCCTCATCGACAAGGTCGGCAGACGGCCGCTCCTGATGTGCGGCGCTCTCGGCATGTTTGTGTCTCTCGTCATCGTCGGAACCATCGTGGGCGCTTATGGACCCGACCTCCGTTCGCACCGGTCCGCGGCCTGGGCCGGCATTGCCTTCATCTTCATCTACGACGTCAACTTTTCCTACTCGTTTGGGCCCGTCGGCTGGCTCCTGCCCTCGGAGATCTTCAACGTCGGCAACCGCTCCAAGGCCGTGGCCATCACGACGAGCACGGCGTGGATGTCCAACTTCGTCATCGGGCTGGTGACGCCCGACATGCTTGAGGCCATCGGATGGGGCACGTATATCTTCTTCGCGGCGTTCTGCCTCATGGCCCTGGCGTTTACGTA
The DNA here is from genome assembly GCA_002901185.1 of Tolypocladium capitatum. Lineage (NCBI taxonomy): Eukaryota > Fungi > Ascomycota > Sordariomycetes > Hypocreales > Ophiocordycipitaceae > Tolypocladium > Tolypocladium capitatum. The sequence goes on from NRSZ01001021.1 coordinate 11,616, forward strand.
CTTCTTCGTACCGGAGACCAAGGGTAGGAGCCTGGAGGACATGGATGTCGCGTTTGGGGATATGGCGGCGTGTGAGGAGAAGATGCGGCTGTTTAAAAACTGCGGCGACGCTAGGCCTTACGGCGCCGGTGCCGGTGCTGAATGCGGAGGAGCATTAGTGCAGTGATGTACCTGTTTGAGTCCTGCTCTTGAAGCAGAATCCGGCCTGATTGCCTCGGGTCGAGGGGACTTTGCGGCCCGGTGTTGCGTAGACGTTGCGTGGACGTTGCGATACAGAAGTTCTATACGGGACATCTAATACTGATTTCCGAGAATGCAAACTCGTTGCCTCTCCGAGGGTTTGCTCCATTCACCACTGACAACACATCCCGCATCGCAGCGATGGCTTCGTAAGTCACGGATCAGCTCAAGGAAACCATTGGCCCCAACAGAAAGGGCGAGAACCAGCAGGTGAACAAGCTAGGTCCTGCGTTCACAGCAGGCAGTTCATTTTGCATACCCAGGTTGTCTGTACAGGGACACGAGTCATCCTCCGCGCTGAGAAGCAAAGTATGCCTGCATCAGAGAGTCATCGTATGCCCGCTCCTCCGCCGTAGGCCTCCCTGCCGGTAGCCAACGTAGAACCCGCCGGACAAAGCTGAGCAGCAGCTCCTTATCCTCACCGTGTACCTAAAGGATCCGCGGCTCAAGTGGTTGGTCTGGGATTGGCATAGATCCTATCCAATTACGTGGAACGGATGTTTAGCTGCAGACGAGAGAAGACAAGTTCCCGAGAGTAGGGTACCTGAATCGTCAAAGTAAGTAGCACAGGTGCTGCTCCGTTTCAAGAATTCATGGGGCGGGTTTCCCATCAGAGACACCATTTCGGCTAGGTGCTGCTCGTCAGAAAGGACACCGGCTTTCTGGCCGAAAAGAGGCGTCGACCCTCGAGCAAATCCCACATCTAGACGCGAGTTATAAGGTGGCCTGGCGGAACTTTCAACCGAGCTCACCATGACGCCGACCGACCATATGTCCACTGCGTAGGCCTAATCCGCTCAGTATCACCTCTGGTGCCCTGTAAACCCCGGGCATGATGTCGCCATGGTAGGAATGCTGGCCGGCTCTTGCTGAGCCAAGATCACAGAGCACCGGATTTCCGTTTGTCTTGGGCATCGGGCGTGAGAAGTATATCGTCCGATCAGGAAGCACTTTTCTTGCGATCGGGTGTAGTTGCTCGTCTTTGTCGAGCTCTGAGAACACTGACAAGTCGGTGACGCCGAGCTGGATATTGTTTGGTGAGATGTCTGGTCAAATGTGAATCCATCTACCCTTCTCTGCAAAAGGGAGAAAGTAGCTGACCAGTGTGAACCACGCTATTCTTGTGGAGATAGTCGATGGCAATGAGAAGCAGCTGGATGCTCTATTGGATCATGCGCAATCCGAACCTTCTTTCAGACATGTTGTTGCGGAACTCGGTGAAGGTCACTCCCAGGGGGCCATAGAGCAAGCAGGTGTGATTCCTATGAGGTCCAGAGACACCAAAAGAGTCAAGAACAGATCGGACAGGTTTTTGCCAGGATGCTGTTGAACGGGCGATGATTGCAAATACGTGCATATTGCCATCTTGTTGTCTGCTTGCTGTATGACGACGCTGTCCTTGGTACGTGTGCACACTTTGAGCACACGGTATTGTGCACCACTATTACCACTATTACTACATTAGACAACAGAAACATGTACGAGCCATTTTCGACGGCGGAGGCTGTGGCATACCACAGGTCCTTGGCTAGCCAGACGGTGGATCCGACGCCTCGGCCGAGCTTGCGGAGAACTTGGTATCGAGAAATGAAAATCTGACCGATAGTGACCGGATAGTAGTCCTCGGCGACATATCCGGGAAGTTCTTCCTCCTCGATACAGTTTAAAACCGGCACTCGTTGGATTTGGAACGGAGGTTGTGATATTGCGGATGCACCGCCCTTGATTTGCTATTCTCGAGACCCGTAGGCAGAGTATCGCCAAGGTCGGCCCGCGCAAGAATCCCAAGTATGGCACAGCCACGGGCTGGCGCGGATTATGCGAGTCGGGAGAAATTATGATTATCCAGTACGTTGCAGAAGCGGTGCACAAACAGAACATGCGACGCCGGCATCGGGCAGGGATCGTGGCATAGTGAAGCAGCAAATACTGCCACGAAAGAAAATGTATGGCAAGATTAACTACCTACTGTGTCTCACCAGTATCCTGGAGCGGTTGAGGCCCGCATTGGGCAAGTAATCGGACCTCATTCAGAGTCTACGTCCCCAACATGAGTTTGACGCTGCAATAAGAGGAACACTACCGCGTCCATCGTCAAAAGACGCCACAGAGACGTAGAATGCCGTAACAGTTAGCTACCTTGCGGCGTCTGGTACCCGGCTGCCTAGAGGGACTCATGGTGGCGAGGAACTCTGAGAGCTGCTAGAAATGGGAGGACTGGCTCCGTTTCACATAGAAGACCGGGCTGGTCCGCGGCAGGGCTAACCAAGTCATCAGAATTGCAATCTCTGACCCGTCAACCACCCCGGGTGAGTACCCTAGACAAATCCTTCAGCATTTAACCCCCCGGCCTGGGGGCGCAGCCAGACCGACGCGCGCGGTCGATCGCAGCGACCACGGCGCGGAAGCCTGCGACCTGCTCTCCAGTCTGCGCCTCGACGGCGCAGGTCAGAGCCGCGATAGCCTCGGCTACGCCAGGGGCTCGCGGCGAGGGCGTGCCGTCTTCGCCCTCGTCGTTGGCCCGGGCGAGCGCGATGGGGGTCGTAGGGACCGACGGGAGGCCGGCACGGCGGCGGCCCAGGCCCACCCGTCACCGCGCCGGGGGCCGCACACCGGCTGAACCCGGCTGAACACCCTGACACCCCCCCTTTAGTTTTAGTAATAGCGTAGGGGGGGGGCTCGTAAGGGGGGGGGGCCTCGTACCCCTGAGGCTGCGAAGTACTTCGTAGGGTAGGTCGCTAAATCCCTCCACAGCCAACAGTTTACAAGTCATCGGTGTACAAGGTGACATCCCAGCGGCTGCCCTCATCCTGAAGCAATTCGTCGGTTGAAACAACAACGCACAAGGCCTTCCTCAGGCCCTGGAAGGAGGTACAAGTGGGGACGTTCCTGTTGGAGCAGCAGCCCGAGGAGCGCCCGGTGATGCCGGCGTTGCGGAAGGTGGTCTCGGCCTGGGCCTGGCTGAGCTAGGCGGCGGCGGCGGCGGCCAAGAAGACGGGAACGGTAACCTGGTTGCGTTAGGGTACGGTGATCCGCGGGACTTGAGCATGGCTGCCGGAGGCGGGTGCAGCGGAGGATCGCCGAGACGGGCCGTGGGGGACCGACTCCTCGCTTCGGGGGAAGCCTAAACTCTTCCCCGGGGGTTTAGAAAGCTCGACCCGGCTAGACAAACCTGAGGCTTCTGCACTTCCCTACTTGGACGCTGAGGTTCTTTCGAGATGCTGCATAACAGTGAACCGCTTGACAGCGGTGAAGTTTACAGTTCACTCTGAGAGGTGGGCAACGGAGCAATACCCGGGCATCATGGGTTACCCGGGGTCTAAAACGAGGTCATTCCATGTAGATAGCTCTCAACTTTCATTGCCGCGACAGTGCTACAAGACTGATCCGAGAACTGCTGTGGCGGGCCGCTGTGCCTTTCGATATGAATGAGTATTCAGCTTTTCCTCGAGTGTCAATGGCCAAGATCACTAGTAAGGAGATCCATCTATTCATACATGCCTCACTCAACCTTACAACTCCCCAAATCAATCAAACGCTTCGCCCGCCGACATCCGTCAGCTTCCTCCACACGCCTCGCCGCATCTGTTCATTCATGCCGTAGGTCACGGCGTTGAAGAGGCCAATGTACTGCGTACACGCCTGCAGAGCGTTAAGCCAGCGCGGCGCCCCTCCAACAGACTCAGCCAGTCTGTTGGAAATGCCAGGAATCCAAAGAATGATATAGGCCAACGGGTAACCGTTCATGAGCAGCATTTTCTTCACGTTGGGCGCGGCCGGCATGCGAGAGGCCTGAAACTGTGTGTCGTCGCTGCTTGGGATCCCCTGAATCACGACTCTTGACTGATTTGGGCCCTTGACGGCGTTGAACCCGTTGCTGCTGTCATGCTCTGGTGAATCTGGCGTCCGGGGTATGGAGTGCATCTCGTGCCTAACTGAGACGGATTGGTTGACGAGGATCTTTTGGGTATCATTGTCGCTATCAGAGGGGGCCGGGGCTTGATATTCTTGCCCTGGGCGGGTGCCGTGACTTGACGAGACGCTTCTCAGGTTCTTGAACATACGTCTCAGGGTGAAGTAGATGTAGGTATAGATGAAAATCGTGACGAAGAAGATGGCGATACGCCAGCCGTGAGAGAGGGCATAGCGCAGGCCAAGTCTGTTGGCCTTGATCCAGCACCAGTTCCCACTAACGTAACCGTAGGACCCGTATAAGAGGCCGATTGTACCTGCACGATTGGCAGTCAGCTACTTTGAAGATCTTTGACTTTGCCAGACAGAATGAATAGATCGTACCAGTGATGAAGCCAGGTATCCACGCCGAGATGCAGATAAGGACCTGCCATTTGGTCTCCAGATGAGTGATGGAGTCCTTTCTGATAACGGATAATAGAACGACAATAGACATGATCAGGATGGTAAAGTCAACAGCCTGAGCATTTGACTGGCTAAACCAGCCACTGACTCGGCATGCCATATCTGGGGTAGAGAGTGGACTCGGTGTCCGACCAGTGATGAGAAAGACGGCTCCGGAGATGGTGTTGCCGAGACCGTAGATCATATCTATTACGTACAGTATTAGAGGAAAAATGCGATGTACCGAAGATTAATCAAACATCATGTTTTCTTTACATACCTGCGACTAGAAGATTGACGACTAGCGAATGGCGGAAATGGCGTTTCGGGGGACGAGCGATCTGAAACCCCAACGCCGTCGTAGAGCCCAAGAAGGACAGCAGAGACCCGACGAAGGTCGGTATAGCGATGAGATGGTCGATCGGCTTTGATTCGGGCATCGTTGCTGTTCAAAATGGAGAATGACGAGAGGCAGAGACGGCAGAACGAAGGCGCAGGGCAGAGCAGAGCAGAGCAGAGCAGGGCAGAGCAGAGGCAGAGCAGAGCAGAGCAGAGCACTCCGTAGAGCAGAGTAGAGAGCAGTGAAAAGCAGAGCAGAGCAAAAAAAACAATTAGGATCAACGATTCCACAGAGGGGGGACCTTGCAGGAGAAGCTACTATCTTAAACACGGCCTTGACGGCGAGCAAACGGCAATTGAGGCTAGAGTCCACGAGTCCAAGTTTCGGCGCGCACCCGGGATTCTTCTCCCCCAGTACTCCGTAGAGCCTGGCCGTTTATGACTTAAAGCACATTAGTGTGGTTTGTCGCCCATGTTTGCCATGGTTATTGACTCGCGACGGGCGTCCGCCAGGTCTCATTTACACAAATCCGGCATGAGGTGGCTTCGAGAACTAGAGGGAACTTACTTGGCGGGCCCACTCCTTGGGCGCTAAAGAAGGCCGGTTAGAGACGTTACGACCTCAAGAAGACGTCCTAGCTAATAGAGGCTAGCTGTGGCGACAGATGGCGGAGGTATCCCCTTCAAGAAGCCTCCAAGGCGTGTGGGTCCGCTCTCGCCCCACAGCTGGCGTAGTACCGTGCTCGAAATCCAGTATAGCATTTTGTACCGAGACGGATTAGTGCTCTGGTTAACAGAAGCATCGTTTGTGCACTAGCATCTGATTGGGCTTTGGCCTGTTGTTTTGGACCCGCAAGCCGGCGAGGCTTCGAAGGGATGGGAGTAGTCTGGGGCTCACAGCGACGGCGTTCAGGGGTTAAACCCACATCTGATGGTCATCCAACCATGCCGTGAGTCCGTTCAATGTAGGTACGAGAAGGTTCGGACGCTGATCGCGGGTATGTAGATCAACTAAGCCCCTCCCCCCCCTACCGCAGCCGACCATCGCCCCATAAAAAAACTCAACCGACCGGACCATGCCCGTTGACCCCGACCATGCCCGTAGACCTCAGCCGGCCATGCCCGTAGACCTCAGC